>JACJUY010003212.1:62592-81332 GCA_014220935.1 Platorchestia sp. MABIK | reverse complement strand
CCGCCCCTCAATAATACCGATAGTTCATACCCATTGCAAATAGTAACTAAATAGCATTTTTGTCGTTTATTTTTATGACATGTTTTTATTTTTGTTTTTGTTTTTCACGATCTGTTTTAATTGTCTACAACATTTTTTTTTCTTTTTTTATTGCAAACACAATGAATTGTATTTTTGAACTGATGATGGAGCTGGACTCCGAAACGTTTTCCAATTAAATATGATTAATTTCCTTGGAATTTTCTTCGTTTTTAATTTTTTAATCAAATTGCGACTCAAGCAAACTACTGATCCGTTCAAATAAGAGACTATAACATAGAACATCCTAAAGGACAGTATTAAATGTTTTCTTACGTATCTGGTATACCCTCCAAATAAGCATAAACATCAAGGGTACAGGAGAGAAGATAATTGTAATCAGCAACAATGGCACAACTGACTCTTCAACAACGAAATTTCGTCATCGAAGAAATGAAAAAAATTGGATCCATCTTCGGGACTCAGGGGAAATTCTTCTTGAAATACCGATTCAAACCTAACAAAATAGCGACTCAGAGGAACTTCCAAAAGTAGCAATGCCAGTTTATTCTAAGGAACATTAATAGAGGAAGATATAAAAAAAAGTTTCTGAATGCGTAGCGGAAAATGTTGAAAGACTTAGAACTCTTTCAGTCAAATAATTGAGTCCAATAATAATTATGTCCAGCAAAGTAAAATAAAAATGAAAAATGAACTCTTCTTCCTTGCAAGTATACCAGTTTTATTTCCCTATTTTGTCTATGTAAAAGGTTAACGCAATTTAAAAGGTAAACATTTTGCGCATTCACCCTGTATCTGCCTATTTGTCTTAACTTAGAACATACACAACATTGCACCAACACTATACCTGAAAAATTAGCAAGCGTTTACATTCAACTCTACACAGTCGTCTTCCATTTGACCCTCTCTCGTTCAGTTCGTGATACAGTGGTGTGCACATCCTCCTCGTATGCGTGAAGACAACCTTACTGTTGAAGTAGTTAGCCATAACGCGTTGCAGTTTCCATAGTTGTTGTTGAAGTAGTTATCCACAGTGTGTTGCAGTCTCTAGAGTGGGCCTCCATTTCACAAATAGTTCAAATTCAGACTATGTAGTCTGAGTGAGGGCGCGATGCCGCGAGCATTGAATGTTATTGAACTTCAAATTCGAAGGGCAATTTTAGAAATTACCATGTTAGGTTGACAGGATTGGAGAGCAGTATTATTTTTAACGATCTGCTTATCATCAGAAGCATATTATTAGATAAAAAACTATGTCGTAGTGTTCAAATTGTCGGACCATTCCTTTGCCTTGATAAAAATGATTTAACTGGTATTTATTTATTAAATTTCTTCTCGGTTTATGCTCTCTCATATTCATGTTTAAAAGACTGAAAAGTTCGGATACTTGGGCATAAATACATACGTTTTTATGTGCAAGCACACCCACATATATGGACATTGTCTGCATTTCCAGAAGTGCCACCCTGACTTCCTGCCCCTCGTAGTCTGCAATTATAGATGGGCTTCCCTCAATAGCTTTCCCTCATTATTTATATTGCTAGAAGGGCTGCCCTCAACTTTCCCTCACTTCCACAGGAGTCCCTGGAGCGAGTGTCTCAACCAGCTGCCGCAGGAGCTGGTGGAGGGAGTTACCAGCTGCAGCCTCACCTCAGCTGGCCTTCCACAGCTGGGTATGACGTCCTCTTCAGGGACGGCGAATCCTTCAGCCTCGTTAAGCCTGGTGAGTTGATTTTTGGGCTTTTGTGTTCTGAGTTATTCGTCAAATCTGATTGTTGGCGGCAGTTGTCCGTGCGCAGTTACATTACTTCTATGTATATATATATATATATATTTTATCATACCATTGAGCAAATAATAATACATTGATTACACGTACCTATTTTTCATATAGCTTGCTAGTTATTTTTGTCTTCCCCGATAGTTAAATCCACTGTTTATTGTTGTCTTGTCCCAACGTTGATCGTCATTTTTGTCTCTTCAGTTGTTACATGTTCAGGTTATTTACGTCTTCTCTAGTTGTCGCCTATTCCGGTAAATGTTTTATTCTCCTATTGCTGTTGCGTGGTTTTATTGTTGCTTTTATCAAGTCAAATGGATATCTTTTGCTCCTATCTATATCTTCTGTACATGCGATTTTTTTTGCTAGTTCTTTTCATTCATTTTGGTGCCTTCATCATTCATTATTAGTAATTTGAGTGTTTCATTATTTCCTGCCTTCCTATTATCATTCAATGTCACTATTTTATGCTTTTCGTTATTTTCGGCCTTCGCTTCTCTGTGTTTTTCGGTTATTTTCGTTGTTTTAAGATTTTGTCACTTTGTCGGCTGGAGTCGGGCCTCCCGTGCACTCTGCACGTTTGATGCGGCGCTGCTGCAGGTCACTTGACACAAAAAGATCCCTGGGGATGTCCTTGTCATCCGCGGCCTGTGCAAATAGTCTTCCTCACTCTACTGGCGCACTACACTTCGGTGCCCCACGTGCTGTCCCCATAGAGATATTGTTTCAATTTCGTTTTTGAATATCAGTTCAAATATTCTTCGACTTGCAGAGATTTTGTTGCAATTTTTTTTTTAATATGAATTTCAATGTTCTTCGACTTCTACTACTTCTACACTTCAAAAATCTGCCTCAATATAAACCTCTTACCAGCAATTTCTGTGCAATTAAAAGATGTTTTATTGTAGGGGAGTTTAAAATGTGGAACGCTTCATTCATGGTGTTTTGTACGGAATGACTTGTAATAATAATAGATGACATGATGGTTTTCATGGGAAAATATACTTTTTCAGGTCTGGTCTAACATGATGAACTCTTGATAGAGTANTTCAATTTCGTTTTTGAATATCAGTTCAAATATTCTTCGACTTGCAGAGATTTTGTTGCATTTTTTTTTTTTAATATGAATTTCAATGTTCTTCGACTTCTACTACTTCTACACTTCAAAAATCTGCCTCAATATAAACCTCTTACCTGCAATTTCTGTGCAATTAAAAGATGTTTTTATTGTAGGGGAGTTTAAAATGTGGAACGCTTCATTCATGGTGTTTTGTACGGAATGACTTGTAATAATAATAGATGACTTGATGGTTTTCATGGGAAAATATACTTTTTCAGGTCTGGTCTAACATGATGAACTCTTGATAGAGTATTACTTTAGACAAATGATAGAGTTTTACGTTGGACATGTAATGGAGTTTTACTTTCGATAAAAAATGGAATTTTACTTTGGACAAATGATGGAGTTTTACTTTGGACCAATGATGGAGTTTTACTTCAGATAAACGATGGAGTTTTACTTCAGATAAACGATGGAGTTTTGCTTTGGACAAATGATGGAGATTTATTTTAAACAAATGATGGAATTTTACTTAGGACAAATGATGGAGTTTTGCTTTGGCCTGAGTATGACGTTGTGCACACATCAAATCAACAAAGGTGGAAGCCAAACGTATGACTTACATTTATCTGTTCTTCTGAAGAACTGGGTTTGAGTTCATTTCTTCCCAACGTGATCAAAATACAGAAATTTGGTTAGATAACTTCACGACCTGGGAAATTATTTCGCCTTATTCTCAATTCTCAATCAGCCAAGCATTAAAGTCAAAAAGTGAAGTTTTAAGCTTCAAGTTAGGTAGGTTTTCTTTTGTTAAAATCGAATAGGATTTTCGTTTTGTTACAGATATTTTTTTCTGGTTCATTGTTGTCATGTTTTCAGAACCTC
Organism: Platorchestia sp. MABIK; assembly: GCA_014220935.1. NCBI lineage: Eukaryota > Metazoa > Arthropoda > Malacostraca > Amphipoda > Talitridae > Platorchestia > Platorchestia sp. MABIK. Next base: position 77,568 of record JACJUY010003212.1, on the reverse strand, counting down.
TTACTTTCTTTTTCGAATTTAATGTTGTTGCATAAAATTCCTTTCTAACTCATTTTTTCAATGTGTATGTGGTTTTCTGTGGAAACCTAATAGTTCCCAGTCCTTAAATTCGATATTAAATGCTGTCTTCCTACATTTTACTTTGGAATACTTGTTTTTTGGTTAGGAGGGGCTCAAGCCTCAAACTAACTTACCTAATCTAACCTAATTTGAATGTAAAAATGTAAATAAATCAAAATCTGAATGGCAGCCATTAAAGTATCATCTTGATCTGGATCCCTTCGAATTTCAATGAGGTATAAAAACCAATTGAAATTTAAAGTAACTGATCCGTAGCAAGCGTTTTGCGTGGTATGGATGGAATGAATTTAGGTCTTTGTGGTGGGTATGGATTTGTAAGATAAGATTTTATTATGAGGACTAGAGTTATTTTTTAACTGCTTTTTCCATTGTTGACCATAATTTCGAAATCACCGCGAGCGAAATAAGTATATGTTCATCCGTAGACTTTCCACATACCTCAATACCCTGCGAATTGAGATTTTGTTATTTTTTTACTCATGTGTGTTGCTTACCAAAGTTATGTAAGGAAACATCTTAAAATAATAATGAATGTCTTATGTATGTTCAATGAGTTTTCATTTAACTTTTGAATTCCAACTGGTACTCGAGGTTGCCGAATTCCGATCGGTTGAGTGTTCCATAATAGTTCAATTCTTAATGATGAAACTACAGCAATTTTTATGCATTCAATGTAAATTAATGCCTTTGTTACTGTATATCCGTCATAAATAGTTTCTTTAGGGTATTTTCTTTAAAAAAAATTCTCTTTTCCTGAAAAATAAAACAATATTTGTGAAGATACATGCAAGTTGAATCCTCTTCACTCGGTCAAGATACCATAACCATTTTATAAAATTTCATACCTCTAAACTAATATTTTTGGAAACTATGGTCATAAACAGTTTTTCTCTGATGTTAGTTACTAAGTTAAAATGTACTTTTTCGCGAACGTAAAATATTTTTTGCAAAGACATCTAAAATTTGAATCCTCTTCATTCGATTAAGCATGACACCATAATACCTTTTCAAATTTTCTACTTCTGAACTAATATTTTTGCAACCTATAAATCTGCAAGAAAGAGAGAATATCAAATGAACGGGCCAGATTCGAAAGTAGGTGAGCAACGTGCGTAGACTTCCTGAAGTGAGGCTGGCTGCAGGCATTACTGTCTCGTCTTTTGCTTTCGTGATCCGAAATCCAGGAGACAATCTTGCTTTATTTCCTACAAAATAAAAAACATTTTTTGCAGATGCGTGTGAAAATTGTTCATAATTTTAAAACAATGTTCAAACCATGAGATTATTTTATGTTAGCCGTTGAGTAACTTGAATCGTGAATTCGTTCCTTAACATCGCATACACAACAATTGCCTAACAATTGCTTTGTAAGATGTTCCCTGCGATTGTTTATTAGTTGATTACGCATTTAATTCAGAACAAAATTTGCTAGTAAATTTGAACACTAACGGGAACACGGGTATAAATATAAAAAGGAATCTTTTTGAAGATGTTAAAGCAGTCAAAAAAGGCAGCACGCGGCATTGGTTTGCTCCGCCTACGCGAAACTGCGGCGTGCGATGCCGGGAGCGCATGCCTCTCACATCAGTGAAATTTTCTTATTTCATGTTCGCTGCACTCCAAAACGCTAGCTTCACCATGACTTTATAAGATCTCTTTAGGAAAAACATGAATTATTGATGATTTATTGGTTCATAATTCATTGAAACCTGCTTACTAACAATTGAATGCTGAAATTTTCAACGTGCCTTTCTAATTTCTTATCAACATTGTAGACATGTGAGGAGAGCTGGATTTGACTCTTGCAATTTATGAAACTGCAGTATACGGTGATGCAGGTCAGACTCATGGCGACTGCTGTTGTGGGTTTGATGGATGAACAGGGCGCTGCAGTTGACGGAACTGTTCTTTGCTGAGGTTGATGGAGCAAATGCTGCCCGCTGCATGTGCAATAATGCCCAGTCCTACTTTTTCGTTCGCATATATGATTTTAGCCGCCCAACGCTGAAGCCAAGCACGCCCGGTTAAAATTATCGAAGCTCTGGAGAAAAAAATAAACGTGGTAGATCTCTGCATTTGATGAAGCAGTAATGCACTGCAGTTGATGGAGTAGTATAGCTTACTATAGTCGATGGAGTAGTAAATTACTAAACTTGACGGAACTGTTTGGTCAAAACATGAAGCGTTTATGCACAGTAATCCATGAATGTCAAAACAGAAACAGAGTTAGAGAAACAGAGAAATAGAGAAACATAGTTGAAAAAGCATCAAATACGTTGCTCGATTAACCCTGTATCTGAATAGACATCGCAATTACTTCCCTTGTACGAACTGCAGCGGTGGTGAATTCAAACGAGCAATTCACCGAATTGACTTCGAATTGCCTTATTTTTTCTAAGAAGGGGATACAAATTGAGAATTTCTTCTGCTCTCTGCCATCTGTTTACAATGATGTTCGACGTGGCCACGTTTTAACGACGAACTAAAATTATAACTAAAAACAGTGCGTTTTGTAGTTCGAATTGAAGATTCCACCACTTTCAAAGCTCACGTGCCCCCTGCAAAGTAGGATGATGGGAGTCTGGTGGGTTTGGAGACATGCTGGGCATTAAGCGCCAAAATTTAAGAAGAATTTCCGTGTTTTCCAAGAACTACATTCAAGCGCAAGTGAGCATAGGTATGCAATGCTTTGTATTCATGCTTGACTTTAATAAAGAACTAAAGTTGTTCTCAACTTCATAATTTGCCTCTCCGGAATGATGTTCCATAGGTCCTGAAGTGATGGCCATTTTTTAGTGGAATATAATAGTTTTTGTTTTGTTATGGACCATCTTTTTACAGTTCATGAAGTCATTTTTATCAGCTATAGCTATTTTGTTTTTCAACTTTTACCCTGCTTCATGAACTTCTTTCAATCTTGCTGTTTTTTATGCGCAGGGTGTGTGGACATCTCTGTGTATAGATTCCACACTTCCTTGATTTCATACTAAATATATTTATTTATTCTCCTTTCTCAGGAATACCTTTGTTATGGTTATGGATGCTTGAACTAACGCGTTCTCAAATTTATTGAAATATTTTAGAAATGATGCTGTTACTAAGCTAAACGATATCGTTACTGTGTTGAAAGTTACTGTTGATTGATTGAATATTACTTTTACCATTATCAAATTTCATATTCTTACCTTGTTAGAGACTTTTATTGTAATAAAATATTAAGGCATTGATGTAGTTCAGCCTTTTAGCGTTAATGTAATCTAAAAAACAGATGAATGATATGAAAGAAGCTTTTTTTACTGCGCTTCAAGTGCTGAAATTATAATAGTTCTGAGCGTTATTGCTGTCTGATGTTTTACTTGTGATGTTATTGGAAATGAAGTTTTTAAGTTTTTACTAGTCTTTGGTGAGAAGCTATTCTTTTACAATTAGTGCAACTTTTCAGAACCAAAGAAACTAAATTAAAATTTTAAATCTTCAAAAAATGCTTACTCTCTTGTCTGCGGAACAGTTCTGAACATTCATGAGAACTGTACGTGCAGTTTTTTGAACGTTCGTTACGTAAATATTTTATGTGTGTTGAATGGGCACTTTATATGTGACGTGCTCGCGCGTACGTCACAAACGATAAGTTTGTTGCATTTACATGACAACAAATTGGTCAAAGCTTAATTTTTAATCATCTCTGACGTTTACGTTCATCGCTTACGTCACGACCACGCGTTGAATATCAGTACGCAACATTTGCGTCACTTGAGCCGAACCTTTGCGACTGATCTGCTTGGTTACACTTTCCTTGATGCACTGCGGGTTATAATTCAGCATGGTTAAGTAGTTTATTTTACTTTTGAGTAGTTTTGAAAATACCACTCGGAAGACACTCTCTACGTTCGTGCCAGGTTTTAATGTCTCAATCCCTCACCTCGGAGCCCCCACACTCGTACCCAACCTTAATTATGCCGCACCAAAATTTTACGACGGCCGTAAACTGGTAAGTCGCTCAATTACACATCCTTCGCTGATCTCGCCCAGGTCTAGCTCGTTTTGGGGAAATTATCGACACCATCTAGCATGCTAAATGCTTTTTGACATCACTGACTGGATTCAGAGATTGAAATGGCAGCGGACGCGTTGTTTAGCTATGCAGAACTGCTGTGTTGTTGCGATCAAACGCACGCTCTGCGATGTAACAGGCACTGGATATTTCAATCTTATCCAGTGCAGATTTGATCAATGATCGAGCGAGACTTTGCATTTGTGTATTTATGTCAGAAAATCAATGTTTACGATTAATACCGGTAGTTTACGTAAATTATCAGAAAAGTTATGTTTTGGTTACATAGTTTTAAAATAAAATATTCTACTGGAAATTTTTCCAGCACAAAGTGCGAAGTACAAATACACGTTCAACCCCTCTGGGGATACAACTATTGTATCTGTTGGAATTAGCACTCCCAGAGCGATTATGTGAGGTCTCGAGCTAAAGGTTGGGTAGGCCTTCTTTATGTTGAAATAGAATAGGTTTTTGTTTTATTACGGACCATCTTTTTTCAGTTCACTGCTGTCCTGTTTTTCAGCACCTTCAATTTTCTTCTTCAACTTTTATCTTGTTTCATGAACTTCTTTCTTACCTTACTGTTTTTATGCACCTTGAGTGTTGATTCCGCGTTCTCCAAGCTCCATACTAAATGGTGCCTTCATTCTTCCTCTCTTTGAACATCTTTGTTGTTGCAAAGGAAGGCTAAGACTTTCTTATAATCAATCAATGCACGTTCAACGAATTCAGTTCTGAGGGGAAATTCTTCGCGCTTTAATAGAATTGAGTGACCTCTAAATGCATTGTTTATGAAAGTTTTTTCAAGTTGCAATTCTTGCAATTCACTGTTCATCATTCTACTCTGCAATGTGTACATTAAAAACACTTGCCTTATTAACCTTTCCCTGCACCGCATGCAAGATATGGCGCAAATCATAATATTATATAAATACTGTTGTGCACCATGTATCACACATGGTACACAAATAAATTTCTTTTTGTGGTATTTTCCTTTACGAATGGCAGACACATTGTTCTAGTTTTCTTCGTATTAATGCCCTTTCCAGAAGAAAATTTGTTCATTCCTTATCTTAAACGGGTCAGAAAAGGAGTAAAACTCAGTAACTTGTTTCCCCCTGTTATGCAGCTGCAATAATCTAATTGCTTCAAAAACTCAGTAATCACTTTTTCCAATGTGAAAAGGCCGAATTTGTGTTCTTTGCAAAAAAGCGCAATAATTTAATTTTGTAAGTTAGGATATTACCTGAAATTTCAGCACTCTTGAAGTTGCACCTGAAGGAGTGGTACTCCGTTTTTGTTGCACCTGATGGAGTGGTACTCCTTTTTTGTTGCACCTGAAGGAGTGGTATTCCTTTTTTGCTGCACCTGGAGTGGTACTCCTTTTTTGCTGCACCTGGAGTGGTACTCCTTTTTTGTTGTGCCTGAAGAAGTGGTACTCCGTTTTGTTGCACCTGAAGGAGTGGTACTCCTTTTTGGCTGCACCTGGAGTGGTACTCCTATTTGGCTGCACCCGGAGTGGTACTCCTTTTTTATTGTACCTGAAGGAGTGGTACTCCGTTTTTGTTGCACCTGAAGGAATGGTACTCCGTTTTTGTTGCACCTGAAGGAATGGTACTCCGTTTTTGTTGCGCCTGAAGGAATGGAACTCCGTTTTTGTTGCACCTGAAGGAGTGGTACTCCTTTTTTGTTGTACCTGAAGGAGTGGTACTATTTTTTTGTTGCACCTGAAGGAGTGGTACTCCTTTTTTGTTGCACCTGAAGTAGTGGTACTCCTTTTTTGTTGTACCTGAAGGAGTGGTACTATTTTTTTGTTGCACCTGAAGGAGTGGTACTCCGTTTTTGTTGTACCTGGAGTGGTACTCCATTTTTTGCAGCATGAAGAATAGGTACTTCAAAAATTTTTGGCAGCTTTAGAAACAATAATTGAAAATACACAATTGATAAAATATTTTGCATCTCATCACATTTGGCAGAATACAAGATTATATGTTATAAGTGTAGTTACTTCGTAAAAGTAATTGTCACAGCTGAAAAAATTACCGTGGGAATAATAAAAACCAACAGAATTTATTCTACGCAAACCCAAGTATAATCCAACAAGCAACATAGAATAATTTTCGGAAACTCTGTAGAAGACTTATCATCTCACACAAAACCCCATTTCTTTTCAACAAATAAAAACGCACCCCTATATCATTGTGGATTTTTATTCCTCAAGTGATACTTATATCAAAACATATCGAGCCATATTCTATTGACCCATAACGCGGTAACTCTTGCGTCATAATTCCGTTATTATTTACCAATTGTCAAAACACCGTTGCAGTTCTTATTAAATTGAAATGTAGTCATAATTTTTAGGATGAAAACGCTATAAATATTTTCTCGATCGCATAAGTTACTAAAATTCGCTCCCGGTTTCAGAGGACCCCGAAAGTTCGGCATCGCGCGAGTGCTGCAACTGCGGCTCGATGAGCACGCCGCTGTGGCGCAGGGACTCGGGCGGCCACTACCTGTGCAACGCGTGTGGCATGTTCAGCCGCACCAACGGCTACAACAGGCCTCCGCAGCGGGCACAGCGCAGGGGCGGCAGCCCCCACAGCCCGGTGAGGCCATACGCAGTTTGGAGATGGGGTGTTGACTTAAAAAAGTCCAGGGAGGTAGCTGGGCCCTTTTGTATTATGGGGTTGAAGTTTCGTGGTGCAGTGATGTTGACTTTGAAAAGTCTAGAGGAGTATCTGGGCCCGTTAGAACGTGGGATTAAAAGTTTCTTGTAATAGTGATGTTGACTCAAGAAGTTCAAGAAAGTAGCTGTGTTCGGTGAGACCATGAGGATTGAAGAAGCGGTACATAAAACGGTTTTAACCTCACTATAATCTAGGAAATTAGAACTGTTCTGTGAGGTCATGTGGACCGAAGGCCCTTCGATAAGGCTGTATGTCTTTCAAAGAATCGTCCGCATAAGGCAGCTAACAGAAATTATTTACTACAAACATCTTAGAAAATAAAAACAGGTACTAATAAACTTACGCTTGGAGATTTGTTGCTGTAGATTCATGTCGTCTGTAAGTCCGATGCGTTGCGCGTCAGACTTTTGTTGGTGCATTTGGTAACAAGGATATGCCCTACGCTCAATTCAACCAGTCGCTAAATAAGACACGTTCCAGGAATTTTACAACAAAGTTCAAAGCGCAATTTAATCTTTTAGCCAGTACTCTAGGAATGTAACAACCAATAAAGAGCAAAGAGGAAACTACGTCAAGATAATATCCAGTTGGGACAACGAGGTACATTGCTGATTGATTTTAAGGTCTTTTAAAAAAATGTTTTAGCAACAAAAACGAAACTGGAGAGACTAAAGTCCTATTCCCATTGTGCACCACAGTACAGCCCCAGTAACGGGTCCAGCAGTAGCGTGGCGGCGCAGGCCCAGAGAAGACAAGGCATGGTCTGCACCAACTGCCAGACTACGAACACCACCCTCTGGCGGCGCAATAGTCAGGGCGAACCTGTGTGCAATGCCTGCGGTCTCTACTACAAGCTTCACAATGTGAGTATAAAACTATTTATTTATGGTTTTATTATAAAGTTTGTTGTTACTGATATCGAAACGATTTTTCATTGACTAACTGTGGTATAGAATTTCAAACATGGACAGTTTTAGAAAAAATGCTAACGAATTTTTTTCAAATATTTAAAGAATGAAATTCTAAACATTTTTTGAAAGTTTCGGGATAAATCCCATCATCAGCTGGAAAACACACGACATGAAAATAAATGTGATTAGTTGCGGACAACATCGGTTCACGAGATTATAATAAATTAGATGGAAATGCACAGTGAGAAAGAACTAGACATATCATTGAGTACTGGTCTACCCTTTAAAATATGCAGTGATTCTAAAACGCGTACGTCAGTGAAATTTGACCCCTGCCCTATGATTGAAAAATTTTTGTTGGAGATTATTGAATTGCAGTTGTCTGCGCGAATACGGATTGCAGAATGGGGTGGTTGTCCTAGCCTTGATCCTGTGTGGTAGCTGACTCCCCTATGCTCAGCGATCCTCTGTCCTAGGGTACGACTGGTGCAATTTACCGACGTGCCTGGATGCACACTGTGAACAACTATATTCATATACAATTGAGGATCGCATCGCAACGGGAAGTTTCTCCTTGAAACTGAAAAACGATCTAATACAAAAGTTGTTCACAAAAATAGCGTGTAAATTAATTTTGAAGTATTTAACCACAAGAGATTTCAGCTCTTCTTTTAGTTTTTCGGATTGAGCACCGAAGCATGGGAGAGAAATGTAAAGCTTGTTAATAGGGTCATCGGTGGACGGAAGATTATTAAGCTTTTTGGACAAAAACTGCTTTAACTCCGACTCGAATAAAGTAAGTAACAATGTTAAAGAATTTTTTTTAAAGAGTTTCAAACTCAAAATGCATTACAGTACAATTGGAGGAAATTGAGAAGGTGCGGCTTAAAAGCGTCTTGATGCTTTTCCATTTGAATTTAAAGGTACAAAAACTAAAAACTCAAACCTAGTCCGGAGAACGTTGTTTTCCTATAAACGGATGTATACAATCTGCCATTCACTCTACTGACCAAACCATCAAGGAAAGGAATACTGTTGTTGTTCTCACCCTCCCCAATAAATTTGACCGAACTATGCTTAGAATTCAAATAATCAAGGGATTGAGATGCATGAGATTGTTCTTTGAAAAGCAAAAAATTGTCAATGACTTACCTCTTATAAAACACGGGTTTAAAATTAGCAAGGCAGTCATCTAACCAGATTTTCTCATAATTACACATGAAGATGTTAGCAAAAGTAGGCCCTAAAGGCAAACCCATTCCCAACCCCTCCAGCTGACGGAAAAGACGACCATCAAACAGAAAAAAAGAATTAAGAACGACTAATTCTAAAAGGGGCTTAAAATGTGACCTCGTTAGCCCCTGAACCCCTCCATGCAGAACCCCCTGTGAATAATTTTTGGGGCTAACGAGGTCACATTTATAACATATACCGTTGGTGTCTGTAACTAATCACATCCATTTTCATGTCGTGTGTTTTTCAGCTGATGATGGGATTCACCCCAAAACGTTCAAAAAATGCTTAGAATTTTATTCTTCGCTTTTAAATTTTCAATAAACTTGTTTTATCGCAAAGCAAAGAATAGTTTTCGTATTTAGCTCGTAAAGAACTAGATGAATGTGAGAACATATACGATTTCAAGTCTGGTGTGATTATGTATGAACAGATAAAAACAAATAAATACATAGATATAAATGCCCCTTTTTTACAACATAAATTTATAAACAAATTAACAAAAATGCCAGGTTCAACGATACAGCATGTAATGTAGAAAAGGGAATATATGGGCGATTGTACACAATGCTGCCTAATGTAAAAACTGTTTCCACGAGTTTGAACCATGCAGGCTTAATGAAAGCCTGCCATGTTGCTTGATTATGATGATGTTACTCACTGTCATAACAATATCCGTCGATTCTGAACGATGCTACTTATTGATATGACAATATTCGTCGATTTTGAATGATGTTGAGCAGTTTAATTAGGATTTCGCTGGATTATTTACTATATGTTCGCTGGTTTAATCATGGCAGCAGCTGTCGGTTTTGAATGATAGTATTTAATGCATAATAGAGGTAAATTTACTTAGTGTATTTAAGGTCTGGTAATTAAAATCGACAGGACTGTTCAACAACTTTCTCGTATTCAGCGTAGAAATTAGAATTTTTGGAAGCCACTCGGTATAAAGCAAGCCCAGTCTCCACTTCTCGCTTTATTTTATCTTCTGATTGCAGAGAAATTAAATAGCAAAGAGACAAATGAACGTTAGAGAAGAATTAAAAAGTTTGTTCATGATGAAAGGGCTATTTACAATTGAGACTGGATGCGCTGCGTGAGTACACAAGGTATTCGACATCAGCGCCATTATAGTACACATGTTTGGGAAACAACAACGCTCAGGGTCATCAGTATAATATTTTCAGCTGTTTAATCACGATCTGGTTGCTGATTGGCGGAGTGGCGAGCGAATCAGAGACCAGTACTGGTCATGAATTAACGTAATGATCTTAGCAACATGCAGACCAGACCACTCGACATCAATAACTCTTCGCATGCCAACAAAACAGTTATTGGGACAGTTGATTCCATGATGCGGACTGCACACCATATTGTCTCAGTACTTTGCTCTCACAAAAAAAAATCCAAGTCTTATCATCAACCTTGTAAACGGAAGTGCGCGTGCGTGTAGTAATGCAATTGCGGAAGAATTAAATTCCTTTCAGATTTTGCGAAAAATTTCATCTCTGGATTAAGGATACACAAGCCAGGACACTACGATATTCCTGGTGATTGTAAATTGCGATGTGGAAGGTTTGTGATAGACTAATTGGGACGGAAGATGCGAGTTGAAAAATTAAATGTTCCGAGCCAAAAGCAGCACTTGCTGTGATATATAGGATCGAGGAGTAACAAACCTGGGAAATGTATTTTTTCTGATCAAGCTCGATTTGTCAAAGAAAAATTGGGTTGCCTATTAAGAAGTACGTAGGATTTGAATTTCTTTAATCGATTGTGTTACCGTTACTGAATGGAAAATATGAATTTAGGAATGTTTGATTTTAAGAAAGTAATTCATGAATTTTATGCAAGCCGTACAAAATTGTAAAGGTTCTTGTTGCTATCACGTGAAAGCTCTCATTTATTGGTGACCGGGCGTTGATACTTCATGTATCGTGTGTATACAAAGTGACCGGTACTTTGTTGATCAAACTTGAACATTAGGTTGAGACAGGCGAAATGAATCTGTTTACCCAATGATCGTGCGGTCAAAAATGCTCTGTTAGAGAGTTATACAAGCTCTCGAAATTTGAAACATATTGGAAAAAATTCGTATTTTAAGAGTGATGCATGGGGAAATAAAACGTAGAAGTTAGGAAAACATCTTTTTTTTGAACTGAAGAAACTTAATAGCAGCCTCAATTAGTAGGGCCAGAAGTAACAGATTTTTGAGTTAGGTTAGGATATTCATAAAAGATGTTCAACATTACGCACATCTGTGGCGATACAGGCGTTCAGACAGCGACGCAATGATTGCCCGAAGCGATGGAAGACACCAGGAGGTTCTGAAGTTCTTGCAGAAGCTTCAACAATTCTATTGATGAAGTTTTCTTTGGAATGAATCGGAGTTCTATACATAAAATTTTAAATTGCCTCTAAAAGTAGGAATCGAGGGGCGTAATATCTGGAGACCTTGGTAGCCATGTGAAAATTTCAACCCCTTGTAGTCATTAACGAAGCATGTTTGTCCTCACGGTTATTGAGTTAAAAAGTGTTCATTAATTTCANCACTTCATGCTACACATCATGGTACACTACATGCTACTATATTCATACTACACTTCATAATACTCTTCACAAAACACTTCATGCTACACATCATGGTACACTTCATGCTACTATATTCATGATACCTTCATGCTACTCTTCATACTACACTTCATGCTACACGTCATGCTACACGTCATGCTACAACAAAATTGGCTGCGGCCGTCACGGCGCTGGAGTCCTCAGACGCACGGGTCATGCAGGCAGACCAATTGGCCCATGCTAAGGTCCGACATCCCTCGACAAATGCCGAAGATTTTTGTCCAATTTGCAGGTAATTTGTGTGACCACACACACCTCAGTTGACGCTCCAGCTCATACCTTCTGCTCAGCGGCGGCAATTGTGCTCTTCCGCTCGCGTTGTGCGCCAGCGAGCGTATTGTACGTTATTTCCTGCGTTGCTGCTCGTGCGCCTTGTGTGCGAGCTCGTCCGTACTCATTTATCTCCACGTGTGGTCGTACGTGATCGTTCATGGTCGTTCGAACTCGTGCATGTGGACGTATTATATTTCTACACATGAGTTTTCGTATGCTGACCGTCTGGTTAAGCGTAGTTTATGCTTCTGTTTCTGTTAAAATGAAATTTTTAGGGGGAGTGGGGGAGAGCAAAAGGAACTCTTATTGTCTTATTTTTTTTGCCAGACGTGCAGCTTAACTTTCGAAGAGCTACTCAAAAAAATATTCATATCAAACAACATGTGATTGAAAAGACTTCTATCAACAGAATTGGGCTTGTCATTCAGGGCCTTAATCTAAAAAAATTTGGCCTAGAGACGTTGATGCTGTAAAATATTGCGCTGTATTCCTGGTAATTCCTAACCGAGAAATTTTGCTCTTTCATTCTTCATCACATGTGTAAAACGCTTCATTCCAACACACACACACACGGATCTTGCGCATCACCTTTTCAACATAACTTGTCCACTTTGCTTTTTTCAATATCAATACCTCTTTTTTGTTCTTCCTATACCTTCCTAACATGCAGTTTTTACACGTAGGGTATACTGTGGGGGAACTCACGATGTGCGTGGATTCTACGCTTTTCTTAGTCATACTAAATGAGATGTATCTTCTCTTTCCTTTGTGAAAACATTCTTGCAATGGAAATGGAGCCTCAAACTAACTACAATACTGTTATTCTTATGATACATTCTTACTGAACGCTGCATACTTGTTGCTCATCGAATTTCCTAAATGTTTAAGTTTTCATCACACAAAAGGAATGATGACGGAAAATTAAAAATGTTTTTAATGAATTGCAGTTGTAAACTCGTTCATGTTTCCCATTTAAGCGCAAGAACCATTTTGGTGGGCGAAGTTTGCTGGCAGCTCAGACGTCGAATTTACACTTTCTGTAGACGGACGTACAATCTTTGAAGCTCCCTTAGAAGGTACATTTGTATGACATTGACATTTCGTGTCTCAGTTTACATTACTTCGAAGTGCCGTTTACCTCGATAGACATTTTACTTGTAAATTCTTCTCAATTTCCACAGAGGCAAGCATGACTAAATTTACTCGCATGAATATTCTCTGACATTCTGGAGCTATAATTTCTTCATGTGTCTCTGAGGTTTGGTTGCCGCGCTTGGAAAATTTTATAAGATTTTAGACTCAACATTAACGTTATACCAAAGAGGGAGGAGGACCAAAAGAAGCATTTTCATTTAATTTTAAATTCCTACAAATAGTTACATGAAATGTCTTCAGAAAATATGTAGTAGCTTCCGAGAATTTCATTTATGCTACCTTGACCTATTTTTTGTTTATTCCTGCATTGAATGTTTTGAATCTGTGACTATACATGTAGAGCTGTACATTGCAAGTGAGGTGAAGGTTGTGAGCTTCTTCCCAGTCTAATTTTTCTACCGCCTGCATGCATGCTTTTCACCGCCTAAGCGATTTAATCGCTTAAATCGCTTAGGCGGCGATAAACATGCATGAAGGCGGAGAAAAAGTTAGACTGAGTTAGTGTCCTCTAAACTGTATTCGTGCACTCACATTCGGTTTTTTAAAATTATTTTGGCACAATTTCACATCATCCTACTGTATCACATCTGTACCACAATCACGATTCACTGTCCCTGTCATTCTGACTTCATGCTCTAGCCGTTCACGCTTCATTATTTAACGTTTCCTGCGAAGGGACACACTGAAGGGGGGTTAGTAGTGCTGCTGACCAGCCTGCAGTCACTTATTCAATTTTTATAAATACTTAATAAAAGACAAATGATGACACGATCCAGTTAATGTTTGCTTCTTTCAAAATTGTTTATAACAATTAACTTCAAATTTAAACTGAATATTCAGCTTCAATTTAACCCATAGCAGGAGACGTGTTAAATCCCTCACGTCTGGGGTCAATCTTTTGTTGCTTGAGTGTTGCTTGCTTGAGTGTTGCTTGAGTGTTGTTTGCTTGAGTGACATACAGTCGTTTTATCGGAGCTTGTTTACAATCGACGTGCAAATCTTCTTGAACTCAACCCTGCCTGACCGCTGTTCCGATTTATCGGTAATCTCGGAATCTTGCATTATTTACCACTGTGTACCTAATTTTAGCTACTTTGCCTAGTACGTGGAAAGAATGCGTCGCAAATTAAAAACAGCGAACCAGTTGGGGTCAAACCTCACCCATGGCTAGCCATAGCAGAAATCTGCCCCGTGAGTTTGAATTGACTTAGTCTGACCTGGAACAACATTTAGGTTCAAGGCCTCAGGCTTGAAACTTGCCGCGGTGCGTGAATATGTTCAGGTACGCCTGCATCCCTCGGATAAGAGCAGAAACCTGCACTGCATCTGAGCCGCAAAACAACGGTGGCGCGGCTCACGGGGTGAATGTTGAGTCTCGAGACGCAGGAATATTGCAGAGAGAGTCGTTCATTTTGTTGCAAGCTCAGGACGCGGAGACGCGCGTGTTGCGTGCAGTTATTGCGTTGTGATGCGCACGCGCCGCCTACTGTGGGGGTGTGCGCTGTCCTCCGCCCCTCCCCTGTGTGCTGCCTGCATGTGTGTGTTCTGGTGCCTCTGTGTGTTGCCTGTGTACGTGCTGTATATTGCCTGTATACGTGTTGTACTGCCTGTATACGTGTTGTACTGCCTGTATACGTGTTGTACTGCCTGAATACGTGTTGTGCTGCCTGTATACGTACTGTACAACCTGTGTATGTACTACACTGCCTGCATACGCGTTTATTGGTTGTGTATGTGTTGTACTGCCTATAAACTTGTTACCCTACCTGTACAAGCATTTTACTGTCCGTATAGTTGCTATACAGCCGGTATACCTGCTCTACTGCTTATATGCAAGCTGTATTGACTAAATAAGGGAATTTAAGGATGCTGCAACACTGCCACACTACTCGAGGGATGCTGCAACACTGCCACACTACTCGAGGGATGCTGCAACGCTGCCACACTA
>JACJUY010003212.1:51083-62070 GCA_014220935.1 Platorchestia sp. MABIK | reverse complement strand
ACTCGAGGGATGCTGCAACACTGCCACACTACTCGAGGGATGCTGCAACACTGCCACACTACTCGAGGGATGCTGCAACACTGCCACACTACTCGAGGGATGCTGCAACACTGCCACACCACTCGAGGGATGTTGCAACACTGCCACACTACTCGAGGGATGCTGCAACACTGGAAGAAGCCTCAGTTCGCTCCCAGCAGCTGCACGCGTTTAATTGCGTGTAGGAGAAGGATCCTCTGAGTTATGCCCCGCACCGTGATAGTGCCACTGATAGGCTCCAGCCTCACTGATAACACAAAACGTATTCACTCCTTCCATAAAATCCGTCCCTAAGTGAACACAAATGTGAATCTCTGCATGGTAGATGCTTGCTAATTAGAGGATTTTCACTTGGTGTGTTCTAATTAATTTCTAGTTTGCATATACTAATCTCATCGCTGTCTGATATTGGTTTGATGCTCGTAAAGCAAGGAAGATCTACGTAAATACGTGCCAGAAAATCTCACATCTCGAATGCGGGTAATTTCTTTATTCAAATGTACAATTTTATATTTTTTAAAATTGTTTTTTGGGCAGCAAATACACTCAGATATTTTTTTGCTTCACTCATTGCTTAATAAATGAGGCCATCTCAGTTTGTTGTATTCTGTAGCCTCTGGTTTTCTGTTTGTTGATTTTCTGAGAGCTTAAAAGGGAAAGATTGAAAGCTTACGGGACCCCGATCGAGAGAAGGGAGAGTTTATATAACCCGTATGCCCCTCAGGTGGAAACAACTATAAATTGTATATATGTAAATTAACATTTTCATTAGCTCTCTCGTTTCCTAGTGACTAAGGGTTGTGATTGTGGCCTGCTGTCGGCTACCCTCTCATAGGGAGGAGAGGCCTGGTATATGTATGTAGCATTTTCATGGGAAAAACGTGTGGTCCTAAACAGTAAGTTATGTAGGCATTTTTTTTCGTTGAAATAAAACGTTTTTTGTTTAGTCACGAACTCTCTTTTTCGGTTCACTGCTGACATGTTGTTTAGCACCTCTGACTTTCTTCTCGTTTCATAACCCTCCTACATATATAACTTACTGTTCCTATGCGCATGGGAACCTGTGCTGAAATACGTCTGATGCATGGATTCCGTGTTCCCTTAACTCCATACCTTCATATTGCCTTCATCCTTCCTCTTTTTGAACATCTTCGTTGTGGTGAGGAATGCTAAAGCTAACTCATAATTATTTAATTGATTGATCATAAATCGTTCGTGCACGCGTGAGAGTTGGAGAAGGAACGCGAACTCTTATGAATAAATTGGTAAAGATGAAATGACAGCCACAAAATTGAGGGGCTTTTTCATTGTAATGTTGGATTTCGAAGAGCACATGCGGCTGGGAAAAAAGCGGATTCAATTTGAAGGGTTTGGCTTTGTGAATTAGGGCTCGGATTTAACAAAAATAAACATAAATTAACAAATTTTTGTCTAGTTAAGTATGTATGTGCGTGCGTCCGGCGAAATAAAAGAAAAAGGAAATTTTAACACGAGAAGTGAAGTTTAAATCCTGGTAACTGAATAGTCGTTTGATGCTCTCCAGGTGGTAAATGTGTGACATTTTGGTTTATGTTTCCTTACAATAATTAAGAAAATACTTTTGTACAAGCTGAGCTAACGTTTAATTTTAATCTTGTTATCTATATTTTTATATATATATAATAGTTCTTTATATTCTTGTATGTTTATCGTATATTCCTCTATACTTTTTATATTTCTTGGAAAAAAAACTTTCTTCTTATGTGTTTGCTTATGATCAAATTTCCAAGCTTACTTATGCTCCTGATAGATATAATTGAAATCAAATTGATATTTTACCATTTTGATTGATATTATATATTATTATACCATTTTGATTGATATTATATATTATTATACCATTTTGATTGATATAATTTCAATTACTACTAAATGCAGGGTGTTTCAGATCAACTGGTACAAAATTGCACACTGAGTAAAAAATGGCCGAATAAACACTTTTTCTGCAATAAAATTTTCCGAAAAAATTAGGGTTTTTGTGATATTAGCTGATCGTTATTTTAATGTACATAATTTAATTACACAATTACTCGCAATTTTTATTTTGAATTTACTCTGCAAAAATTTCTCAAAATGTGTTCCAACTAAATCAATGCACTTTTCAAATCTTAGCCTCAACGACTGCAGGATATTAGGAAACACGTCTGGCATTTCAGAAATATCCCCAGCAGCCACTGCTATTCTGGCCACGGGATCTTCCTCAGATTTAATGTGTGTAGCATACACTAAACTCAGAAGGTTTTTTTTCTAAATATCACTAAAACTAAATTTTATTATTGTAAACTCTCATAGAATAGAAGTGTTTGCAACGTGAATTCAAAATTAATGATGCGGGTAATTGTGTTGTCAAATTTCATCATTTAAAACAATAAACAGCTAATATCTCAAAAACCCGATTATTTCCGTATAATTTCATACAAGAAATTTGTTTATTTGACCACCTCAGAAATCCGATTTTATTCAGGAAAATTCCAAACAAGAAATGTGTGTATTTGACCATTTTCACCTTAGTGTACAATTTTGTACCTCTTGTTCTGAAGCACCCTGTATAATGATAATCCTTCAAAAATAAAGAAGGATTATTTTAAAAAGTGTTTTCATTCGTACTTGACTAATTTTCGAACAAACAGCGCATCAGCTGCAATTCCATTGAAGCATATCAGCTGTGCTCATTTTTTTCCGGTGTACGGCTGCTCCGTTTTTCTGTACATCTTTTCTTCAACTTTCATTTTTTCTATAAACTTCTCTCCTAATTCAACATTTCTATGCGCAGGGGATCTCGTGTGTGACCTCCTGTGCACAGATTCCTCGATCCCTTAAGCTGTACCTTCATCCTCCCTCTCTTTGAAACACGTATGTTGTGGTTAGGAACGAACTTATAATCTTATCTAATCAGTTGTGTGCAACCCTCGATCATGTTGATTAACGCTTTTCGATTTTAAGGAATGCGATTTTGAGGAAACATTCGGGAAGCCTTTTCTACAACATGAAAAAAACTGATGAAAAATAATGAGTTTTAACGTGCAAACTTGCCGAACAGAAAGAACATTTGTAGTCGACTTCATTACTGCGATCAGGTATTCAAAGTCTCCGTAGGATACGAATTGCATCACTTAACAACTTTGTGCATTTTGCATTCATTTGTATTTGCTCAGAGTATTTTCTACCACACGGGCAACCGGAAGCAACACGAATTTGCTTAGATGACAATTTTTTTCTTCTCTGATACGAATGCGAATTTGTCCACCATTGGCCCATAGAATTCGTTGTAATGACCAATTGGTTATTTGCTGTTGCATGACGAATGTGTTGAGCCTTGCTGTTCAGGTATTATCACTTATTTTGTAAAATGAATCAGTTTCATTTGCATTCCATTGCAACTTAATTGGAGATTCCTTGTCAATACGATCAATGAAGTACAAATTTCAACTAACGAGCAAACTATTCCTTCGTTGGTTTAGCAGTTTGAGCGGAAGTATTATCATGCAGAAAAATGTTTTCATTTTCATAATGAATAGCTAGTAGTATTAGATTTTTTCGAATTAAGCGCACAACATTTTATTGCGATTCATTTTTACAAAATCGCCGACAACACGAATGTAAAATGGTTCCCTTAACATAAGTTCCCAGCGAGCGAATGTATCTTCGGCTACTATAATTACCACAGACTTGCTCCGAGTTATGATTCAGTGTGCGCGTAATGTTATGACCATGAACGTTGTTTTTATCTCGTGAAATCAGATTGTGTGACACAACGCTTGTTGTCATCATTGTGCTGTTGTGACGGTGCGCCCGCTGTTGTTGTCATCGTATCATTGTGTTGTTATGACGGTGAGCCCGCTGTTGTTGTCATCGTATCATTGTGTTGTTGTGACGGTGCGCCCGCTGTTGTTGTCATCATTGTGTTGTTATGACGGTGCGCCCGCTGTTGTTGTCATCGTATCATTGTGTTGGTATGACGGTGCGCCCGCTGTTATTGTCATCGTATCATTGTGTTGTTATAACGTGCAACAGCAGGAATCTTCATATTCATTTCATTCAAGATGCAGTAATTTCTTCAACTTTTTAAAATTCTGAAAACTTTCACAACTAATTAAATGAAGGGTATCGTCGGTTCCGGTTTATAGACTAGCATTTTGGATACAAAATGCTTTGTAACATATCCATGCCTATTTTGAATTACCATTTTGCATCCATTTTCCAGACATTAAGAATACTCCGTAACATGACTTGCATGTCAGCTGTAACAGTCGCCTGCAGTCGACCGCTTTATTTTTCCTCCGTGCGTAACTGTTGACAGCAGTTGATTTCATAACTCTCATAATCATCATAACTTCTGACTTCAGTTCTGCTATTTCGACAGAGTAAAGGGCGATATTCGGCAACCCGGTGTCATGGTTTGGCCGCATTTTTTGAATTGTTTCAATTGATGCAAATTATCGATCAAAATAGAGTCCCTTTACGTTCATTCAAAACCATTAGTAGCAGCAGCTGCTACGTTGACCAAAGTATAAACTTGAGTTCAACAGTTAGTTTCGCTCGTGTAAACCTACGACTAGAGCAAACTTTACTTCATTAATTAGTGTCTACGTAACTCAATCTTTAGCAAAATTTACATTTCGTAGCGCTACCTTTGGGGCCAACCATCCATCACACCCCAATGTCTGGTAGAACATTTACTTTACAGTGCTGCCTTTAGCGCATACTATTCATCAAAACACAATCACTAGAGTAACTTATCCTTCATGAAGTGACTGTTAGTATATCGTAGTCTAATGTGCATAAAATGAATCATTTATCACTATCAATTGTCAGGAGTACGTTAGAGCAGAGAGAAAAGTTTGATTTTTTAATCGCACAATTCCAAGCATCACCCTACATTCAATAATCATTCACAATAAATAAAGTGAAGTAAAACTTCGTTACTTCGCTAAAGAGCTTCAATTTGAACAGCAAATAATGGTCATGACTGAAAAAATATTTCCGCCGCATGCTAATACCGATGATAAATATGTTTTTTGTACAGGATTGATGACACAATTTTCGTTCTTTTGAGGAGCTGATAATTATTTTCCTAGCTGTCGATACCCAACTTTGCCTACCATCGACCTCGTCATAACCTATCCATGATATTAACTTTTATTCATTATAGTGATTAACTGTACTAAAAAATTATTGCATGTCATAATGAAATAATTTTTAATCAAACAAGGATAATTATGACAAGGTAAAAATTGCAGGGCAATATTTCAAGACATGTAGTTAATAACATGCAGGTGATGATTGTTGTATTATTACAAAATGTCATGCATTTTAAATAATGATCATGAATTCAGAGATACAAGTCATCTCTCAGTTAACTCTCCATTCCACCACTCAGTCAACTTTCTATGTTGTGCCTCAGTCTACCCTTCAAGTCATCCCTTATATATTTATAGTCAGCCCTCCAAGTTTATCCTCCGTCAACCCTTCAAGTCTATCCTCCGTCAACCCTCCAAGTCTATTCTCCGTCAATCATCCAAGTCAACTCTCTAAGTCGCCCCTCAAGCTCAACCTATACACGTCCTCTCTCAGTCAACTTTCCCCATCATCCCTCAGTCAAACCTCTGAATCGCTTCTCAGTCCTCAGTCCTCCAACTCCCTCCTCGGTCAACTTTCGTCTCAGACGTCATATTGACGGCGCTGGACGCAAGAAAGTCAAGTGATTTCAAACCATGTTGTCGAAGCAGGCTGAACGAGCCTTCCGTCTATTATTACTTGGTATAAATCGCTACGTAGTATCCAAATTCGTGACGGAACGAAATATCCTTCGATATACTAGTCCATGTTACTATACGATGAAGGAGCATAGCATTTCAAGAGTTAAATTCCTGAACGCATCAAAGTCATTCTACAGAATATACCGATGAGTCCATCGTACATGCTTGGAGCATCGCGATTCATGAACGAACTTTCCGCTAGTTGCAGTTTTTGTATCTCTGTGAAATTCTGGCATGAATCTTGCAGGTTTTGCGCGCGAAGAGTGTACGCTCACTCACGTTCACGGACGCACATGCTTTTTCACAAGCATGCTTGTACGTTGAATGACTTTACGTTTAATTACCTTCTATATGTTATGCGTCGCATACGCGCTGGCTGCAATATCTGGAATCAACACCTAATCGAAATCTTGCAATGTCATCCGAGTCGAATCGTTACAGTCTCCTCTAACGTTGCAATTCATTCTGTTCATTTGAAATATCTGCACTCAAAGATCTCGATCAGTAATTTGGCGCGTCGAATCTGAGCGGTTTATGTGTACTTTATTGGGATAATTTATAGAAGGTTACGGCTCTCAAAACCGCTTCGTCTTCTTGTCCAGAGTTTTGAATGGAGATAAATTTTTGCTATACATAACGTATAAATACTCACACATGTAAAAGCATACCATTCGCAGTTCACAAAGTCGACCATTCATTTTGCATGCACATATGTGCACTACAGTACGAGTTTCCGGTGCACGATTTTATCTTTTTACTCCCTTTTTATAAACACCATGCTCGTATTCAATGGAATATTTCTCCATCACCCTTTTCTTGTGATCATTGATGTGAACACAAAATCTCAATTTACTTATACATCATTTTTGCCGGAGTTTCCTCACGCGCTGCATGGGGCAGTTCTACGCCGAAATTTTCATAGCAGCGATCGTTAAGGGTCTTTTTTTGTGTATTTCTGCTTTTTATTTCATGTTAAATTTTTTCAACTTTACTAGCCGAGTTGAAGCACCTCATGACAGCATTGCTCTGCTTGATCCATGGCCTAATGTTATTCCTTATTCCACAGCATAAGTTGCTCGTTTTGTTGGCTCCTCCATCATTTTTACGTGTGAATGTGAAAAAACCGATAGAAAGCGGCACTAAGAGAACATAAATGCATAGATTATTTTCGAAAAAGATCCAAAAGTTGAATATAAGAATTATGAACAAAGAAGCAGTACTTCGCACCTTAATTTTAAAGCGAATACTCAGGCAGTTATTGGAAAAGCACATTTCTGGTTTTGAGTTTAATTATGTATCTATTGATTTCATTCTTTCAGGTTTGCCTCTGATAAATTAATACCAGAAAAATTGGAGAGATGTAGTACATAAATAAGTTATATTTAACAGTTACGCTCATCACACACTTTCGGTTTTCGCGTAATCCGAAACAAATAAATACTTGTGCATATTTACTACACTTTAGTAAAATGATTTATGGTTAAAAAAATGAAATTCAAAGAGACAGTTTCATTCAGATGCCATTTTTGACGGCGTTTGTACGCCATAGTAACCGTATATTTCGGAACCGGAGTGTTCTTTATTCGAAATAACTCCATTTCGGTGTAGTCTTCTTCTCATTTTCACTTCTTTACTACCTCTTGTCGTAGTAGACTGAAAAAAAACTGTTAGTCGTACATTGATGATATCCTTAAGAGGGGTGGTTTAGTAGACCGATGATAGTCGACTGAAAGTTGTAGAATGAAGGTAGTATGCAGTAAACTGATGGTAGTATTCCAATAGTGAAAACTATATATACGGCAATAGACCGAAGGCAGTAAGCTGATAATAATGGACATGAATAGCGGTACTTGAAGAAAAGCTGATGATTTGGTAGCCCCATTATAGAAGACTATAAAGCTCACATGCAAATCTGCAGCAGGCAAACAGCAGTAGAGATAACTGTATAGTAAGAGGATACGAATAAACAAAAATGATTGAGGTTAATCTGCCACTGTAGACAAATCTGCAACCCACAAACAGCAGTCGAACGGTTTGAATAATAAACGAATGACATTAGATAGTTCTGTAGTAGTCAAACTGCTGCTATACAGCCATAGCTCTATAAATAAAAGTAGTAGATAAATAGCAGGTTCTTTAATGCGTGTTCATTCCTATCATATATGTCGGAGTGCGCAGGGAGCAGATTAGCTCCAGTAAACAGTATGGTGTATACGCTGGCGATGCATATCATGTTAACTGGTGGTATAGTGTACAAACAGGCAATATATTTAAAATCAACTGGTGAAATAGTGTACAAGTAGGCAATATATATAGAGTCAACTAGTGGTATAGTGTAGACGCGGGCAATATACATAAAGTTACCTGGTGGTATATAGTATAGACGCAGGCAATGTATATAATGTTAACTAGTGGTATAGTGTACATGCTGGCAGTATATATAATGTTAACTGGTGGTTTAGTGTACATGCTGGCAGTATATATAATGTTAATTGGTGGTTTAGTGTACATGCTGGCAAAATATATCTAAAGCTAACTGATGGTGTGGTATACACGCGGGTAATATATATAAAGTGAAGTGGAGGTATAATATGTATATGTACATGCTGCCCGCATTATAATAAGATGATGCTCGTCGACAGCTTAACATGTCTTACAGATTGCACGCCAAACAAATTATCATAAACCAAGTCTCTCGTCCGAGAGCTTCAGAGCAGAATTTGACTCTGAGGTTTGGTCGTCCTCGGCTTCTTATAAACGAGGAGCCACGCAGGGGCAGGAGTGTGTGTCTGCTTCTGTGTGTAGTCTGTTGACACCGCCATGTCTGTACATGTGGCCTGCAGACCCCGCCATGTCTGCACTTGTGGCCTGCAGATTCTGCCATGTGTGCACAATAAGGGGCCAGCAGACACCGCCATGTCTGGCATGTCACTTGTAGATCCCCCATGTCCGCACATGTAAATGGTAGATCAATTGCCACGTTTGCAAACATGGCCTCCAGAAACGCTCATGTCTGCACATGTGGCCTGCGGACGTGGTCATCACTCACAACATGTCAGACCGCGGTAGCCTCTAATGGACGCTCTGTGACCGCGAAATATTTGCTATCATTTTGGAGTTTCGCTCCGCCCAGACTGCAATTAATAATAGAGAACTCGGCTCCAGCCCCACCCGGGCCCCCTCTGCCCACTGTGGGCTGCTGCCCGCCCCACCCGCCCACTGCAGCAACGTCGGCTCCGCCCGAAAGCCCACAGCTCTGGTGCTCCGCCCTCTGTGCAGCGCTGCTGTGCTGTGATCTGCGCTCAAACCGCCCGCACATTTGGGAAATTTATTCATGTTTAACTGGGATTTTTCCTACATTTCAAAGTAAATGAGTCGTACAGCGTTAAAATTGCCCGTGAATTTGTGAAATTTTATTCAAGTTAAACTGTAACTTTTTCTTCAGTTAAAATAAATGCGATAAAATTGCCCGCGGATTTTTTAAATTTTATTGAAGCTAAACTGTTATTTTTTCTACAGTTTTAAATAAGCGATTCAATCAGCGCGAAACTTGCCTGAGGGTTCATGCACTTCAAATGCTGAAGTGTAATTTATTCCCGCTGGTTCAGCACCCAAATTTTCCCGAGGATTCTCATTACATTGTTTTTTATCCTGATTTTTTTGTCGCCGGCGCTAACTTGCCCGTGGGCTTTCATCATTCAAACTAGATATTGAGGGTAATAAACATTTGGTTTACGGTGCAGATTAGCGAAATGAAAATAAATTAATTCTTACTTTAGAATGAGCTGAGTTCAACCCCTCAGGAGGATACAACTATTGTATTTATGGGAATTAGCGCTCATAGGGGGAAAATGTGAGGTCCTGAGCTGAGAGTTAGGTACGCCTTCTTTATGTTGAGATAAATTTTTTGTTTGGTTAAGGAATATATTTTTTTCGATTTGCTGCTGTTCTGTTTTTCAGCACCTCTGACTTTCATTTTCAACTTTTATCTTGTTTCATAACCCTTCTTCTTATCTTGCTGTTCCTATGCGCACGGGATCCCTTACGGGAACACCCTTTATGTAAATAGATTCCACGTTCTCTTAACTCCATACTAGATGGTGCCTTCATCCTTCCTCTCTTTGAACATCTTTGTTGTGGTAAAGGGAGGCTAAGTGCCCTCATTAGCTTCATTTTTTAAAAGTGATAAAAAACAAAATTCCTGTCCTTAATTGGTTAACTTTGATGGCATTAGGGAGATGGCATCTACCGCTTACGCATGTCAAGACACGATCGACATGGTCATCAATGCTAGAGCTAAATTGAGAGACTGGTCGGAAAAATGATCCGAATTCAACACAACCATGCCATGATTTTGCGAGGAAAAATGTCATGCATTAGGAGTGAGAAGCCAAAGTTTATGTAATGAAATTTAAATCATTTTAACTCAACCACAAATCCTGTGCTCATTTTTGTTGGGGGTGGAACAAGACACGGTCATTCTTCTTTTTTAAATCCATTACAAAAGTTTACTGCGCAACCTCAATGTTTATCAGTCTTGTAAATGAACACTCATGAAGTATGGGAAGTACCAATTCTAGTTAATTTAATGAGAAAACTCATACAAATCTTATGTATAATAGTTCATATTTCAGCTATGAAACACAATCACCACCGCGCAACAACAACAAAAAATATCTTCGCAATGACGAAACGTAACTCGATTCAATCTCACAACATGAGTCTTGTCACTCATATAAGTTCGTTAGCCTAAAATTTCAAAGTCTCGATTCGAATAGAAATAAATCCGTTTGAAAGTTTCAAATGAAACGATGCTAACATTTTCAAATAAATTATGCTTCTCTGTTACCAATGAAACTAACCTATGGACGACACATCCAGTGCAATTTCCATCGACGATTTTCACGGGCACGTTTGGAGAAATTTACGGATGAAGTCAGTTGTTATCCAACGTTAAGTTCATTAGGACCACATACACATGTAAAAGTTGAGAGAGATACACGATGCATCTAATCTATAACGCTCTCTCAGCAAGCCCTAACTCATATTGTTACTGCGCTGAGTGTTGTGGTTCCTCATAACTTAACATCAATGTTTTGCCGTTTGCAAAGTCTAACTATAAATAAAATAGCAAGGATAGTCACTTTTAA
>JACJUY010003212.1:34676-50942 GCA_014220935.1 Platorchestia sp. MABIK | reverse complement strand
ACATATTAAACTCGCTAGGTAATAATGTCTATTTTAAAAGTGACTATCCTTGCTATTTTATTTATAGTCCTCATAACTTTCTGCGCATGAGAGAGCCCTTTACATATGAAATTTGTTTTTGCTGGAAAGCTAATTATTTGATGTCTCCGTGATGACCGGCTTTGAATTTGAAGTCTTAGTGCTATTACAAATGATGTTCAGATCCAATCCGACCCTAAAAACCTTCCCCGGGTCTATTTTTTGGAATGTATCAAGTTTTTATGAACAAGATAACTCTATTGATTGTTAATTTTTATCCGCACATGTGTGATAGCAACTGCGAACAAGCACTTGACGTGAGAACAAGCATGCACGAGCACAGCAATAAGAAATTAAGTCCAAATTAATCCTTTAACACCTCTTGAGGACCAAACGGTCTGGTTTCAAAAATGGCTTTAATATAATTTACATTTTTGTTCAATTTCTTCCCTAACGTCATCTGTGGAATCCACTGCCGAGTGGCAGTTTCTTTATCACTTTGATGTCGGTGATAATCTGATGCCAGTGCCAGTCTAATGACTGGGGTTGTGATCAAGGTAATATGAGTGTAAAAATGCTGACTTTATGGGGTAAGAGGAAGATCGAGTTACTAGACCGACAGTTTAAAATTTCAAGGTTTCATTCCGATATTCATTTTTCGTCATTAGAAATTTTCTTATCGGTCACTATGCTAATGTCGAAGTTAATTTCCAAGTTAAACTTCAAAGGAAATTAACACTAAACGTAAAAGTTTTTTATATGCAAAGTACTGAAGAATTTAAACTTAATTCTCCTTTTCATGTAATGGGGAAAATTCCATTAATCAAATTTTGTGAGTGAAAGAGTTCTATGTTTTCCTTATAATGTCTTCATCAA
The DNA here is from genome assembly GCA_014220935.1 of Platorchestia sp. MABIK. Classification (NCBI taxonomy): domain Eukaryota; kingdom Metazoa; phylum Arthropoda; class Malacostraca; order Amphipoda; family Talitridae; genus Platorchestia; species Platorchestia sp. MABIK. The sequence continues at coordinate 50,048 of JACJUY010003212.1, read as the reverse complement.
GTGACAATTCAATTATAAAATACAGCTGGCATTTCAATTTATAAAAATTCATTCATTTTGATTTCAGTCGCTAAAATATGAATCTAAATGATATCCACAGGAAGTTAGAAACACACACTTGACTCGGTAAACGATCCCCTCAGAAGGATTCAATTTTTGCATTGTGCTCCCGGTAGGAAGAAGTAAGGTCCTGAAGAATCAGAAACGTCTTATTTTTGCTTAAATACAAGTTTTTTTCGTAACGGTCTGTTTGTTCTTAGTTTCTCTGCTTTCCTTTTTTAAGCATCTAACTAGCTTCTTCAATTTTTATCATGTTTCCTGAACATATTCCAATCATGTTGAATCTGTGCTTAGGATGCCTAGATTCTTCCTTCCCTATATTATAAACTAAATGGCTCCTTACTCCTTTCTTCTCTTGAGACCATCTGAGTCGTGGTTTCGGAGGCTCAAATTGACTTGTAATCTTTTCAAATGAAGGTACGAATGATAGCCTCAGTTATTTACAGCGTGGAAATTATTCGAACGTAACAACTGTTCTCTTCACTCTCCTGCATGTTTACACATAGTGACCTGAATCTGAGTGCTATTGATGTTCGGACTATGTAGTACGCACACGTGCTCCATTCCATGGTCATAGATCGAGCATGAATAGCTCAAGTGTGAGCCACTTCAATTCGATGTTTTTTCGGGAAAAAATCATTGATGAAGTAATTACACGCGTTTGAGCCTTTTTCATTTCACCTGTGCTGATCCATCCTGCATCATATAAGTGATCAAAGTAACACGTGCTAAGGTTAATAAAAAACGGGCGAGATTTAATCTGGTTTTGCCGAACAAGAGTAAAGAGGTAATTTATTGGTTTGGAGAGGCAATTAATTTTTTTTAATGAATTAAAGCAATGAGCCATGCCCTTATTCGTTTAGAATGACATTTTTATCATACCTCCAGCATTTCAGAGCACCTGCATTTAAGCAAAGGCGAAGACTTATCACTGCGGAACTTGATTTTTAGTGAGTTCGGTCTTCCAGTTCACAAGTAATTTTTGAGTGCTGAATTCAAAACTGATCTCGGTTTTTCTCTATCGCGTCAAGTTTTTGAATTGTAGGATTTTCATTTTTTGAAAATAGGCAAAATATTGTGCAAAACCGCTGCAATGCTTGTTTTGTAAAAAGTTTCTAATGCTATATAGCATACAATGACAAATGAAAGAAATAGGCATGAATGGAATGTTTGCCTACCATTATTATGTTTTTGCATAGGGTAAGGCTATAATTATGTTAAAGTAAAAATTCACTTCATTCATATTTTTATTGAGGTGAAAATTCACTCATGTAGCTTTTTCTGGAGTGTTCAATTTAATATTGAGGACTGTCGCTTTTGATACCCTTACAATACTCAGCCATAACATGAATATCCCTTCTGCCCTGGTAACTTTCTTCCAAAACCTTCAAATCTTGCTGAAATCGTTCATCTTGTTGGTCCCTGGCAGCACCAAGATTTTCCGGAAATATGGCAAGATGGCAATGAAAAAACGTAATTTAAAACTCATGTTGCAACCAAACGCTTTGTAGCTCTCCAATAATTTTTACACAATTTCATTGTAATTGCTTGTACGTGTATTTCCAAGAAAGTCCTTGAAGACGTCTTTGAATGAAAGCCAGGCATTCTTTTCAAGATCTGACATAGTACCGACGAATTGCTCATATTTGATGAGCTGTCTAATTTGTGGACCATCAAACACATCGGCTTTGGTTGATTTTTCCGATTGACACACTAGGAAATGCCAAGATGATATTCTTCAAACAATCGCCATCAATTGCCAGCGCCTTTACAAATTGCTTCATGAGACCTAGTTTCACGTGTGCAGGTGAGAATATTATCTCCTTCCCGTCAATAGGTGGCTCACGTGCAATATTATGATCTCCAGGTTTACGATCAGATTTCGAAGGCCAATTCGTCCCAACCCAATGCTTTTCTCGAGCTCTGCTATCCCATATACGGAGAAAGCAGGGATGCTTTGTGTATTCACATTGCTGACCAAGATAGAAGGACACTATCTTAAGGTTAGCAGAAATGATCCAATTGTGTTTGTCAAATTGCAATAACTCACTAACTCGCTTTACCTCTCCATATTTTTCCTGAAAACGCACCGAATGCCCAATTGGGAGAGCGTAAAACAGATTGCTATTGTGAAGGACGCACTTCAAGCTCCGCTCTGAACTATCAATAGACGGTCTTCATTCATGTGGATTTTAGACTGAAAGCCCTAATTCCTTCAATAAGCCAGGCATGCAATGACAAAACACAAAACCTCTGTCATTTCGAAAGTACTGCAAGAATGCGCTCTCATTGGTTTGAAACTATAATACCTTCCCTCCTTTTTCGAGTACGCTTTTCTCTTTCAGTCATGATGCCAGTATTTCTGAAGCTTTTTTTGAGAGGCCCATATCACGTGCTAAATCTTCCAACTCATGCTAATCAAATCCCCTACGAGCTGAATCCTCGTGAATGTCAAACTGTGTTGTTGTTCGAAAACTGGCAATGGAATTTCAGCTGAATGAGGCATAGGTCTTCTGGCGGACGGTACATTAGGATATTCTATTTTGCTTCATTTTTCTTGTTAAATCTTAATGTTTTTACTAAACAAACGTAAGTCTGCGAAATGATCTTTATATCTTTATACTCTCGCCAAACTATGGGGAGACCAAATGAATTTTTTCATCACGTGTTCCTTTGCCATTCTCGTGTTCTCAACCGTGGCTGCACAAACAAGCTGCCGTACGGAGCTTTAGATGAGTCAAATCGAAATCAGCTGGTAAGTTTTACTACAGCTAACCAGTAGAATTTTGCTTATCGGGTGGGTAAGCTGAGGAGAAAGAACTAGACGTGCTAAAAAACTAACTACAGATTTGGAATCAGCATGCTAATTCTAGTCTAACCTAAGTCAACACAAAATAGTTTTGAAATTGTTACCCAGTATAACTGCAGTGAAGCAAATAAAAAATTCCTTTCACTTATCTGTGTTTTGACGTCTCTGTCCCAATGTCTTGTGTGACTTAAGGCATCCTTAATGTTTCGCTTACGTTGTTTGCACATCGATATAGTTTACTGCATATGGGATTGCTAACCCATACTCCAGGCTGGGCATACTGCATGGAAGACGTTGTACGAGTTAAAGGATTCTGTGCACGCTTCGTGAAACTGTTCTCTTTCCTCGTTTTTCTTGCCTTTCCTCCCCTTTAGATCCAGTCAATGATATGTTTTCTTCATCAAATACGTGACCTCTGTGCAAAAGAGCTATACCAAGAACATCTCTCATTTATGATATATGCGACAATTATCTAATAAAAATATCTAATGATCCATATTCTGAATCAGTCAATTTCTTTTTCATTCACTGCTCTCGATGCTTTATTGTTATTAAGACATGATATGCAATTAGCATCTTTTGTTATCACTATTAATGGCACTCAATTGAACTGCAATCACTTTAAAAATGAATTTATCATAAATTTATCAGGGTCAGGGAATAATTAAAAGTTTTTCCTAGAATAATAAATCCTAACAACGGTAAGCCGGAACTTGATAAAAAACGGAAGGAAAGTAATTTTTCAGGACCATCAAAAACCGAGAAACTATCTGTATGCTGGTCAACAAATGCTATTTGTGGATCAGCAAAAAGTTTTATTCTGGCTATTGTGAGGGGATATAACTTGGGTTTGTTGCGAGTAGAATATGCTCGGAACTAGCGAACGAGTAACTGACTAAAAAATTTTATTTATAGTGTATATTATTACATCTTAATATCATTAATATTTTATTTAAAACATCTTAACAATCAGCGTAAGTCTCTTTCTGTTCTTTAAGTATAAGTGTAGAGCTGTGGGAGCGCAGTACATATTGTGAGTGCATACGTATGTCCCAGGTAGCAAGGAATTATTAGGCCAATATTGGGTTGATAATTATTTATCGACCCGATATTGGAATCTTGGATTACAATAATAGGCTAATAACAAGACAATATCGAAAAAAGATATACTTATTTATGAAATCAACTTGTTATTGGGACAATGTAGTAAATAGTTTTATTTCTAATACTAAACTAACGGTGTATATATATATGTATGATATTCATATAAGTGGAAACTATCTCATAAAAATTAAAAATCTCGCAATTTAATAAAATTTGTTAAAATAAAAATTATTATTGCCCAAACATTGGGTTGATTTCGTACGCCAATAAGACGGAGTAATATGTATGAAATGTACCAATTAAGTGAATGAATAGTTATTTCAGTCATTAATGAGTGCAGATATATTTGACAGATATCAAGAAATGTGAATACGTTACAATAATGTGTATATTCAAAATTACTGTAATCACAGGTTCATAGTTCTTGTTTTTTCAGTCGTCCAATGAGTTTCGAAGGTCTAGTTTTTTGAACAAAATTTGCTAAAATCGTTTGTCATGTGTTACTATAGCAATAAATGTCTATACATTGAACAATTACGCATACTTGACGGGATCAAATTGCATGTACAGGTTGCCGTTCACCTTGTATTTTTCTAAGGAACACCTTGTAGTGCCATACCTTAGCTACCCCTCAAACCTCAATTTTAGTCTATTTATGTTCAGTAATTGTGATTTATCCCAATGTAAATTTTACTAAGTGAAACTTCCAACTTCTCTGCGGATCACCGATACATAATGAGGTGGGAAGTATAAGTAAGGCCGCCGCTTCACGCCGCAAACCGGAACTCAATGGCTGAAGTAGCATCACCTGGTCTTATAACCTAGATATCAAGTCCGAAGTGACAGAATAATTAGCTGATATTGGGTTAGTGAAAATATTATTATCGGGACAATTTTGTTTTACCAAATCAACCTTATATCAGGAATTGAGTACTAAGCCAATGTTAATCTAGGGAACACCTCATTATCAAGTCAATATTGACACAATAATTAGTTCAAATTGGGTTGATGATAATATTGTTTTTGGGCCAATATATTTTTCCAATATCAACCGAATTCCAAAATAAGGTATTTCCCAATATTCATTTTGAATATCCAGTCAATATTGAGACTGTATATTGGCTCAATATTAGGTCAACAAATTTTGCTACCTGGGGTGTATATAAACTGCTCTCAAAAATATATTTTCCTCCTCCAGCGCAGTTAAACTCTACAAAACGCCAGCAAGTAATGTAAGCTTGTGTGTAGTAGTAAGTTCAATGAGAAGTTTTCTTTATTTCCCCCCATGGGCAGTAAATCTGTCATGACATGGCGCTGAATTTAAAAAAGAGATTCATTTGACCACTTTCACATAGCTTTTCTATCGAGTTAATAATTTCAGAAAAAACTTACGTGCAGAATTAACGCACAGAGTGTAATTGCTGATAAAAGATTAATATCAAGCAATAACAGTGTGAGGAAGTGTATTTTATTTTTATTTTTAAATTTTATGCTCCAAAATGGAGATCTTTATTTCAAAAAGTGCTGTCATTAACTTCTTTTTCGTCTGAGCCATCATGGGCGAAGCAAAATGATGCACCATAAATGGAACCCTAATCTCAATTATACTCTCTCATCATTGTTTCTTTATATTCATGCAGTAACCTACACGAGCGATGAAATGAGGTTCCCTGAAGGACAGCGCTTTGGAATTGATTCTGCTGAATAGGTGAATCGCGTGTCCACGCTCATCTACAGCAAAGTTTATCACTCGATCAAGATACACAGACCATGTCCGTAGCACTCTCTGTTCAGCAACACTCATTGCACCTAAAAACTTTACGTTTTCTGTCAAATGAAGGCGAACTTCTCTTGTGTTCGTAATCAAGCAATGCCCGCCATAAACCTAGCAAGCCTACCGGAACTCGCCATCTTGCTCTCGTTACGACCGCAGCGTACAAAGACATTGCGCGTATAAGTGATACCGGCCGTCATCACCCAGGTTCGTAGATCAAGATCTTTATGGTTCTTCGCGTCAAATCGAGATACTATTTCTTTGCACGCGTTCCGTGCCATAGGCGCTATTGAGATTACCCGGCGCACAACTGTCTGAGATCTGCGAGCACTGAGTTTATGTGAAGCGCACAATGGAAGTCAATGGAGCCATTATAGGCTTGTGTGCAGGACTCACGTCACGTCAACCACGTATCTAATCTCGGCCGTATAACGACTAGGAGGCACCGCTCTGCCGAGCAGATTGCGCCTCCTTGCGAACGTCAGGCTGATAGCTGGTGTGTGCTCCGACAAGGTCTTGCTCGAACTGCCAGCTCTTCCGACGATCAGTTGCTCTCATTGTCACAGGTTTTAACTGAAGGGTGTTTCAACTGCTAGATGATTCAGCTTTTCCTAGGTTTCAGCTGTAGCTCGTTCCAGCTACCGATGTGTTGCAGTACCCCTCAACGATTGTATCCATGAGAACTATAGCCCTCCCAGGGGGTAAGTGTGAGGGCGCGAGCTGAGAGTCAGGTAGGCCTTCTTTTTGTTGAAGTATGTTTTTTGTTTTGTTGTGAACCATCGTTTTTCGGTTTACTGCGGTCCTCTATTTCAGCCCTCTGACTTTATCTTTCTACTTTTATCTTGTTTCCTAACCTTCTTTCTTAACTGACTGTTTCTAAGAGCACTGGATCCTGCGCGAGAATATACCTTGTGCATAGATTCACGTTCTGTAGATTGCTTCAACTGTGAATACTCGTAGGTTGCTCAACTGCTGCTTGACATTCGTAACTGTAAACTGTTTCTACTGCAAGTTTTCTCAACTGCAAATTGAGTTGTATCAACTACGGGGCGTTTCAGTTAATACCTGTTTCAACTATGAGTTGTTTCAACTGTTCGTTACTTCACGTATCAGTTGTTACTACTGTTTGTTGTTTCATCTGGTGTTGTTTAAATAGTTTGTAATTTCAATTATTAATTTACTTTTTCCTTCAAAATTTTCTTGTTTCATAAAGCTCCTTCTCAACTTACTCTTCCTATTCGCAGGAGATCTTGTGTGAGAACACACCTTGTGCGTGGATTCCGAATTCCCTCAACTCCGTGCTAAATGGTACTGTCATTCTTCCTCTCTGTGGAATACACGCGTTGAGGTTAGGGAGGCTAAAACTAGTATCTAATCTAACTGCAGTAACTAAAGTGCAGTTTTTATTGTGCTACATTGCTAGTGGTTGCAATCGATTTTTGCAGCCATCGCGGGACTATTGGTAGTTTGTTCTGTTCTAAGTCGATCCTATATACAGCACCTTACTACGCCGAACTCCAGAAATATATTTATAGACACTGCACAAATTTTTATTCGAGTTGGATTGGTTTGTTGCTGTCCGCTTCTCAGGCATTCACTATCGAACGAGTGCAAAATAACTCACCTAAAGGAAGCCATGAAACCCCCGAGAAACAAGAACACAGAAGAAAGGGTAAAAAAGAACATAACGAAAGCGGCTCACTACTCATTTTACGCAACGTTAAGTTCAGGTAATCTGAATTTATGAACATTCCTTCAAAGTATCATCCTAAACTTCAAAATCACCGGAAATTCACCACAAAACGAAACTTGTTGCAACGACGTCACAGCCAGCATTCGACGAGGGAGGCCAATAGAGCAATTTTCATCCCAGGCCGTGAAGACTTTTGTGTGACTTTTGTTATCACGAACACGAGGGACGCGGCTCATTAATTGCCGTAGAGGGGAGGCTGCATTTCCTGCCCACCGCCCAGGCGCGGGTACCCACTCATGGAGCTCGGTGTGCCGGGCCAGCATTTCCTGAAACTTGCGGTTGGAGCGCTCCTTATCGCAAGTGCGCTGTGCTGTGCAGGCTCAGTGCTCGGCGGTGTCACTAATGCCGCTAATGGACGCAACGCAATGCCGTTTTTTGGGTGGGTTTGTTTTTTTGCGCTCTGACTGAGATGCTGTGTGATGGTGTCGTGAATGTGTGACGTGCTGTGATGTGTGTGTCCATGTTTCACTGGGACGTGTTCTCCTGCCTGAATGTGTGACGTGCTACGATGTGCGTTTTTATGTCTCACTGAGACGTGTTCGCCTCCCTGAATGTGTGACGTGCAGTAATGTGCGTCTCTATGTCTCACTGAGACGTGTTCGCCAGCCTGAATGTGTGATGTGCAGTGATGTGCGACTCTGCGTCTCAATATGAGACGAACTAAGCTCAGCTGATGCTGCCTTGTACGATTTAAGGGGGTCAACCCAGAGACTTTCGGGCCCAATGGGCCATTTTTGTTTCATTGTGGAAAAAGAATCCTTAAGTGGTAGGCTATTGTGCCCTGAAATTTTATGGTGCTACGGGCATTAGATACCCCCCAAGGGGGGTGTAAGGGGACCAAAAATCATAAAAATAAAACAAAACTGAAAATAGGAAATCTGGCTCTGTTAGTTTGTTACCATTGTTTCAAGAATTCCAAAACTGTCTTTGGTTTAGTTCTAGCATAAAAACTCATTGACTTCTTTTCTTTTGAAATATCTCTAAAAATGAACTTGAAAACTAATATTTCTAATTTTTTCAAAAAACTAAGACCTAAATCGAATAAGTAAATCTGATCAAAATTTTGAAACCGCTCGGTTGACTCTCCTTAAGCAGTTTGTATTTATAACGTAATTAAGTTCTCAGAAATGAAAGGGGCTGCTCAATTCAGTATCTATTAGTATAGAAACACGTGTGACTCAAATCATAAAAATCTCTTCTTCTCTTGATGAGTATCGCTAAAAAGAAGAGCCGCTAAAAAATATTAAAAGTAATTGCACTCTCTATCACTGAACTTTTCTCTTTGTAAATAAACAAAATTGCGTTAAAACGCATCTTTAATCCCAGTCTAACTTTTTCGCCGCCGGCATGCAGGTTTTTCGCAGCCCAAGTAATTAAATCGCTTGGGCGGCGAAAAACATGCATGCTCCGGCGAAAAAGTTAGACTGGGATGTTCAGTCATACCAAGCTGTCACGGTCTATTCTTGTGCGTGTGTTAGAATCTGACCAAATTATAGCACTCCCAGGGGAAAAATGTGAGGTCCCGTGCTGACGGTTACGTATATCTTTTTTTTTTTAAATAGAATAAAGATTTTTGCTTAACAAGCTTCACTGATGCCTTTTTAAACACCTCTGACTTTCTCTTTTAACTTTTTTTATATCACAAACTTCCTTCTCAACTTACTGTTTCTATGCATATCTTGTGTGGGGACACACTCCTTGTGCATAGATTCCACTTTCTTTTAACTCTGTACTGAATGGTTCCTTCATCTTCCTCTGTGAACAATTTTACTGCGATCGAGAAGGCTGGAACTAGCTCATAATTAATCTATTAGAAAATAACCGCCACCTACTCGGCCTGAGCACACTGACTGCACTAATTGCGCTACCACATGCAAAGTTTCAACTTAAAGCGACATGTGATGTCCGTGACAGTAAAAATTCCGCGACATATTTATCATTAGTTTCCCACAGTCCTACACGTTATTGAACCAGAGCAACCAGGTTCAGTAACGTGTAAAGTCCCGCAAGTTTATGATTTTTTGCAAAATCGCTGAAGTCAGTTTCTTGATGAATGATAAGTATTAAGATATGATAAATGAAATGATGAAGATATGATGAATGATAAATATTTTGAAGATAAGATATGATAAATATTTTGAAGGTAAGATATGATAAATGTTATGAAGATAAGAAATGATAAATATTATGAAGATAAGATTTGATAAATATTATGAAGATAAGAAATGATAAATATTTTGAAGATAAGATTTGATAAATATTATGAAGATAAGAAATGATAAATATTATGAAAATAAGATTTGATAAATATTTAGAACGATGAATATTAAAATACTTTCTGAAGATATGATGAACGATAAATATTAAGATATTTCTGAAGATATGATGAATGAGAAGTATTAAAGAGCTGATATTTAATAAAATTTTAAGAATGATAGATGATAAGATATTTTCTGAAGGTATGATGACTGATAAATTTGAAGAACTAATTTAGAACAAATAAAAAAGGAAAATATGTTCACATGCTCTTGTTATCAACAGTTTTTTGTATTTTTCATTTAAATTTTTTTTAAACACGAAAATCTGAGGCAAAATTGTCTTACACATTTTAAATGTTAAATAAGTTTATAATTTTTAAGGGTTTCTAAAATCATCCATTCTTCCGCGGCGCACAAAAAATTTGAACGATTCAAATTGCTCGAAAATGCAATTGTACTCGCAGACTATCAGTGGAACTCCTAATCTGGAATCAATCGCGTGTAGCTGATAATTCCCCAAAAATGAGAGATCGTGAAAATGCGGCCAAAGTTTTATTTCAGGCAGAAGTGAAGGCAGCTGTTGCTCGGACGGCGTAAAAATTTTTTATTTACCTGCATCGATCACTCCTCAATTTTCTTCTGATTTGCCGGCGCACTGTTCATATGTTTGTTCTGTTACACACACAGTCCTAAGCGCCTTATAACGCTCTCCTCTCTTTACACCTCGCATTCATCGTACAAATCATAACCATTGTAAGAATGAAATGAGGCACATGCATGACTTCGCTAGAGAGTACATCTGCGAGCCCGAACGCTGATTAAAAAAGTATTTGAGCAATTTCAAGATAATTGGAGCTCTTCAGATCTGAAATTTAATAGTTAAAGGGTGTCCAAGTACGTAAAACGTATCGATGAATATCTTAGGATGAGTGACAAATTTGATGGTGAGAGATGCTTGAGAAATGTGTAAAATGTGAGCACGAGTGATTTCAAATGTTAGTGAAGCGCACCGATATACAGGTTACCTACGATACGTGCTATAAAGAAGAATGATTGGCACATGCAAAATAAGAGTTTGAGCTCGTCTGGATGTTTGCAAAATATGAAGATGGAAGACCTCAGACATGTGTAAAATGCATGGACAAGAAACTGGAATTAGTGCTGCATGTAAGGAAGATTTTTGCCTAGGACATGCGTGAAGTGTTTTAAAAACCTGGAAAACATGCGGCATATAAGGACAACTGATATCTCGCAGTTCATTAGTGCGAAGCTTTATCCGAGTCTGGACAGGAAGCGGAAACTTGTTCTTGCAATTCTTTAATTTATTGCCGCTGGACATGGATTTCGGCTTTACAATATTTTGTCCTGACTGGAAACTTGTTTTCGGGCATTATTTTCTAATGTTTTTCTTTTCAATCGATCGTTCCTAAAATTGCGTGAATCAATTGAGCAAAAACTGAGACTATCAGAATTTTTCGAGTCCAATAATGACCAATTTAGAATTATTTGCCGGTAAACGTCATAATGTTTACGAACAACATTGATCACGAGGTAATTAAAATTCTAGAGATGATTCTCGCTCTGTTCGAAAGTGACCAATTCGGTTTTTGTTTGTGTTTGAGTTAATCTTCTATTTAGCATTGAAAAGTTACTTCACGCGTAAGTTTCCTACAGTCCTTGTTTTTTCTCCACGTATTAGTGAAAAAACTTTTGTAAGGTGCAGCCAAAGGATGCTGCGCAGTACTGACCAAATTTCACAGAGCACCTATCAACAAGTTGCTCATAAAAGTCTCAGGAATTACAGTGTCACTCATTCTTGCTCTACTGACTTGGAATCTTAAATAATAAAAGCCAGGAGCAGCTTGGTTACTCAAGTTCTCATCAAGATTAACTGGTTAAAATGTAAATTTGCTCCAGTTAAAACATAAATTTACGGATCTAAGATACGAAGAAAATGGTGATGGTAGATGGTAAGCATTCAGGATTCGATCTTGAGACTGTGAAATTGATTCATCCGGACTGAAAGTTAGGTGCTTTTGAGAGAAGTTGGGGCCAAACATTGCTTTTAAACAACATTCCTATGCAGTGTCCGTGAATAATTATTGTCCATTTTTTTATTAAGGATTTGACGGTTGTCAAAGAATCATTCAAGACACCTGCAGAAACAATTTCAATGCAGTTTAAGGATCGCTCAAGTTGTTCAAAGACTAAAAAGTTATCCAATGATTTTCTATCACTTGTTAAACATCCAATGTTTCGGTTGTACATGGTCTGCCGAGAATTTAGTTTTACGATAATACGAGTTGAAAAAAAAAATTCGGTCCACGTAAAACTAATTTTCGGGAATTCAATTTCTCCGTTGTAGCCTAACAAATACATAAACAGTGTTCATGAAACACTCCCGTATAGCATTAGATAGAACATTTTTATTAAGGAGAAAAAGCTTTCGATCATATTCGCAAAGGAAGAACCTTTTTGTGAGTCGTCGAGATAAAAACTGAATTACAATGGCAGCTGCTGCTTGGATATCATGAAAAAATATTCATTTTAAATAACTGAGCATCTTGAACGAGAACTCCAAAGTAAAGCATCTCAAAACTTGGATGCCCACAAGTAAAAACATGTTCAAATATAATAATAAAAAAGCAGCTGGAAATGTTTGCATTGAACTTAAGAGTTAGGCCTGACATAGCCACAACCAGCTCTGTTTTTGCTGCGAGTGGATCTCCTATGGAGCAATTACACGCCCAAGTGTCACAGCTCGGAGTAGAGACGCACGAGAGTATCGGTGGACACATCTTCTTCCCCTCCCCCCTCTAGCCGCGGCCCGATGTGTCAACTGATATACCCTGGTCAGAAAGTTACAGCTCCTTCTGACGCTCTTCGTGAACATCCTTCGATGTAACGCCGCCCGTAAAAGGCGTTCAGTAGTTAGCGCTGAATGTTGTCTATATCTTGGAGTTTGTGCCTTGAACTTATTTCGATGATGTTGTCACTGCTGGGTATGGTGAAATTGTAACAAGATTTCTATACGAGAGTGTCAAATTTGATTCATCGTTGAGAAATTCACAGTAAATTACACAGCAGAAATGTATAAAGTTGATGACTAGGATGGGAGGAACTAAAACAAATTTCCCTACTTGAGAATAGGTGAGGATGTCACAAGGAGGTTGAAATGATTTTCATATCATGGGTTAAAATTTGTATAACACTAGAGCAGGCCGTACCAACTGCCATTACGATAGGGGAATTTCCTGAAAGAAGCTTTGAATCCAAACAGGTTCTCCAGACAGTTGACAGATGAGACAGAGCTGTTTTTAGAAACAATGTAAATTTTCTCTAAAAAATGCACGAAGTGTCTCAGTAAAAGTACGGTAACGTCAATGAAAAGTTAAAAGCGTGTGGAGGAAAGCGTGAGTATTTTAAACGAAAATTTCAATTTATTTTTCAGCACAACGCCCTATAACGCTGTTTTACCATAAGTATTCGTTTATTTTTTTCCAACACTCTGCCTGAATGTTCACTGTGCCTTCCGCATTTTTTCCCATTGAAATCTTATAAGAGTGATCGCACTCAAAAGAATCCGCAAAGAAGATAGAAACGATGTTTATGGGTTTGGAAGCTTGAAGTTATTTGACAAATTTTAAACGGAGTTTTCAGAAGTTTCAATTGAGAGCCTCAAGCTACTGAGCTTCAGCTTTTGATTTCTAGTTTGGGAGAATTCAGTTGATTAGTTTCTATTTCTCAGTATTGACTAATGAAGTTTAGCTCTTAAGCTTCGATTTAAGAATTTTAGTAGAGAGCTTTAGCCGCAATTTCAAACTGGAAGACTCTGAAAAACATCAAAATACACTGTAGAATGACAGACATTCGCACAAGTCAACTCCCTAAACTTTTCGAACTCATCTTCGTCCCAACAACGCCAACAGGCGTTAGGACTAAATTATTACATATTTTCTACAAAAACCCAGCCTTATTAGAGTATTGGATTAACTCCAATGCTTGCAGCGTTTGTTATCATGACACGAAACATTAGTCATTCGACGATCAAATTAGATCGAACGAAACCTGTTCACCACCTGGTTGTTTTACGTAGCAAGTGTGATAGCACCATGGTGACCGACCACCCACCTGATCAAAAACATAAACAATAACAAATTAGTCGACCGAAATAATACGCCTGTCACAGAATACATGATTAAAGTCTCCATCTTCAGAGCTTTGGTCGTGTTGCGTGCGTATTGCATCGTGTGTGTTGCACCAGACTGTACCGAGCTATCAAAATGTAAAATTTCTCATTTATGCTCCCTTTGTAAAATGTTGCAATTGAGGCAATTTATGATGTTCCTAAATTAACCGATTTTTTTTAGTTTCATTATTTTTTTCATTTTAGCTAATAGTTGAAAAATCTGTACTATTTTCTAACAGGAATTACTTTACTGATAGCAATGCTGTGGGCTAAAATCCAATTTATATCCCTGGTAGTTTCATTGAGCATTTTACCCGAGAATCATAGTATTGACAGACTGTTTTAAAATAATATTCATCACGAGACTTGCTAACAAAACCGAAAAGAAGTATTTGTATCCAACATACGTCAGAAGACAGATAAAATGCCTATTATGAATAAAGCCACTAACTCCGAGAACGATTTTGAACAGTATCCCTTCTAATTTTTACGCAGGGAGTCTTTCAGTAACGAAAAATTATTGGTGGGATGGATATACGGTCGATACTCGAGTTATGTGCGATATCATTTTATCAGAACCTCAACTTATTCCGATCATAGTCTCCAATTGTGAGAAACTTGAATCAAGGCATCTCGTTAGTATAAATGGGACTTATTTATTGAATAAATTGAGGTCCTGGTAAGATGATATACAGCTCGAGGGTCAATTGTTCGTATCAGGAGATGTCTCAAACAACGCGCTCGATTTCGCTCCAAGCCAACGAAAGCTGTTCTTTGACAAAGAGAACTCATGAATTAAAATGTACAGGAAAACATCCTGACTACATAATCATACTAGAAAACATTCTAACTTGAAAAAAATGAAAAAACTTTCCAGCCTAAAAAATTCTGACGACCGCTTGAGCAGCTGCATATCCTCATCAGCAGCATTGCATTGGGGCCGGTGGTCGAGTGTCTGTGTCTGCTTGAGGTATCGAGAAGCTGGAATATTAAGAGAACCGTAAAGCTCCGTGATAAAATCAACGTGGAAACTCTTCTTCTCCGAGTAGCGTTGGCCCTCCTTAAAGACTGGGCGGTTGCTGGTCAATTAGGAAGGTGTGTTTAGAGTCGTAAAAGTCCTAAAGCGCTCACCGGGTCGCACGTCACGGGCACTCCTGCGGTAACGCAACGCACGGTACGGTGGTCTGTTCAGCCTGGTCTCTCCTGCGCCTGCAGCTGACTGGCCGCTGACTTCAGACGTGCCTGCAGCTGACTGGCCGCTGACTCCAGAAGTGCCTGCATGCAGCTGACTGGCCGCTGACTCCAGACGTGCCTGCAGCTGACTGGCCGCTGACTCCAGATGTGCCTGCAGCTGACTGGCAGCTGACTCCAGACGTGCCTGCAGCTGACTGGCCGCTAACTCCAGACGTGCCTGCAGCTGACTGG
>JACJUY010003212.1:20546-34642 GCA_014220935.1 Platorchestia sp. MABIK | reverse complement strand
GGCCTGCAGCTGACTGGCAGCTGACTCCAGACATGCCTGCAGCTGACTGGCAGCTGACTCCAGACGTGCCTGCAGTTGACTCGCAGCTGACTCCAGACGTGCCTGCAGCTGACCGGCAGCTGACTCCAGACATGCCTGCAGCTGACTCCAGACGTGCCTGCAGCTGACTGGCAGCTGATACACGGGATTACATCATCTAACATGCAGGACTGACGCTAGCTAACTACAAGCAGGCTCGCAGCTGACTGCAAGCAGCATGCGTGAGAGTAGCTGACTACTGCATGGCATGTCTGTAGTTTCTTGCAGTTTGCGCGAAAACTCCGCAAGCATCATGCTGCTGCTGCGTGCAATTTGAAATCTTAATTGCGCTCCCACACTGTCTAATCTTAACGGGTTGTGTCTTTTCTGTTAGGTGGGAGCTCCTGAAATTTAAAATGATTAATTTTTCTTGTAATTTTATTTGCCTAATTTTGAAAATTTTTCGATCGGTTCGGAAACTTTTTCTACGTTCATGCTGCGCTAAGTAATAAATGTACGCACTCATCAGTCTAAAGAATCGTAAATGAACAATGAACTAGAAGCGGAGTTGCAAAATTTACAAGCTGCCTAATGCATTTAAGAACACTTGGCTAGCGCTTCTGCTGCAGTGGGCCTGTGCAACAGGGCTTTGGCTCCAGCAGTGCAGAAGCTAATACACTATTTCTCCACAGAAGAGGCTATCATTGCCTTCCTTCTTGATCACGAGAGTTCAAATGATATTCAACCAAAGAAAATAGTTTTAAGTTCTCTTGCATCCGAGGTTTCACAATGGCAAAAAAATCAGAATCGCCAGTTCCAATATTTTGATGCTTGTTTGTTCAGGTGGTCATGTGTTCAGATGGTGGTGTGTTTTGGCGGTTGTGGGTCCAGGTGATGGTGGGAGGATCGTCATCTGAAATCGGTTATTGTTTGTCTAAGAAACAAAATATCTTTACTGGTCTTCTGAACAAATTGTTTCGGATGTTTCTCCTACTTGCTCATGATTTTCATTTTGCGAGCAGGTCAATCGTCCAAAGAACATGAAGAAAGATGGGCCAATCCAAACGAGGAAACGGAAGCCTAAAGCAAGCGGCAGCGGCAGCAGCAATAGTAACAGCAGCAGCAGCAACACGCATAGCGCTTCGTCTTCTGCAAGGTAATACTACTGAGCCTATTGCTTCTCTGATATAATTATTCTCACAGCCAATCGGTTAATGCTCCTGTTTCTGAAATACATGGACAATTTCTTTCTGGTAACACTTCTGAGCCTATTGCTTCTCTGATATAGTTATTCTCATAGCCAATCGATTAATGCTCCTGTTTCTGAAATACATGTACAATTTCTTTTGGAATGTAATGTCTGATAGCTCATTTAGATGAGTACTGTTAGTTGTGGTAAATGAGTCTTCTTATGTCTACTGAATGAATTTTCTTCAATATTTTCTGTCACGTCTATAATATGAGTTAGTTATATTTATGCTTTCATGCAATATCAATGATAATCTTAGTTGTGTTGTGAAAAAAATTTTAGTCATGCAAATAAATAAAGCTTCATGATACGTGAATGTTTGTGTTTGGTACTACAGCAAAATATCCTTAGTTTTATTACGCACACATTTTTAGCTCTCTTATTCGAATATTCTTACTAACGTGATGTTTTTTTTAAGTTGCATTACTATTCTTTATACTGTTAAATACATATTCTAAGTTCAAAAATCCCACCCTGAGTTTTCCAGATAAATACTTTAGGCCCCACCAATATTTTCAATGGCAAATAAGTTGTCCCGTGAGTTGCTAGCATCTCTCTCGTTCCAAGATCTTTGGGACTAAAATTCTCAGATAAGGCTTCTTTCAAATAAAAATTCGCACAATCACCTAAATCAAAAGCTAATCTGGCTAATTTGAGCATGAAAGCTTCAAATGATAGATAGAAGCTGGTATTAGCTGCTCATATGGCACGCGCTGGCCTCTCGTGCATTCTGCGATACGTGACGATGGTTTTCTTAATGTAGAATATTCACTGGACTTAATTCGTACTCAATTGAGTGATTATGCTGATATAAAAAAGTTAGTTTAAGCACATTTTTGTTCTCGTAAAATCTCCAATGTGATGATATAAGATTTTGCATTGATTTCATGGAAATAAAAGGCTAGAATGTCGTCTCGTTTGTTTGAGCTTGGCTGTATTGTTATCATTCTTCACCTGATTTTAATCAAATGGATTTCATTTCTATGAATTTAAACTTGATGGAATATCAAAGAGAATTAAATTTTAATGCTCAAAATTTTAGGGATAAGTTATTTTGATTTACGTATTCTTCATAAATTTTGTAGACGGAAATTTATACTCATAAATTTGAGATGCTAATTAAACCAGGTTGATCTTTTTGACTTGAATGCACTCGCGACTTCACTAACCAAATTCAGTAAACTATTCTTGTACGGCAGAGCAGGAAATTTTATTCATTAACTCGTGGAATTTAGAAGCTGAACACCTGATACTGGTCATTAGCAAACGGCTAATTACGGGGATTCGTGAGGTCGCATAAAAAGAACTAATTATGGGTCAAAAAACTTGAAGTTAAAGTTGTAATGAATTGACATGTGCGAAGAACGTTTTTGATATATATTCCAGTTTTTTGACTGCGCGCAAAATTAGCGAAATTTGATTTTTCTGGACATGTTTTCCGCTTACTACGGATGAGACAGGAATACACGAGTATGAAATTCGAAATTTTTAAAAAGTATTCGAATGTGGGGAAAAACATGGATAAAAAAGAATATCGAATACAAAGGAAAACCTACTCCATTTCATCATTGGAATGATTTCTAAATAAAATATTCCAAAAAATGCTGTCCGTCTTTTCTTTGTGTAGACGAGGTTTTTAACTTTACGGTCATATGCTCGTAAAAGTAGCCTTTCAAACATAACTTTACAACAAAGATTTCCCGATTTTTTCTCATTTTAAACACACGACTGCATCGCAGCTTTTTGTCCTTCAGTGCTGGTGACGTATCTTCCAAGTTTCGAATTTATACGGAATTTTTGAAAACGACAGTGAAATTTGACGTAGTTATTACTTCTCTTTTGCAGCTTAGTTCTCTCATCAAACGCTGCCCAGCTACGAGGAGCACCACAGTCCTACAGGGAGTCATACCGTGAGTATGAGCACCAGTCTTACATGGCAGGCATAGCTGCGTCCGTCACCTTACATTACTGTCTATACGTTTCATGATGCCTCTTTAATTGTCTCTGCAGGTGTTTGTTTTTTGCCGCTAATTCTCTGTCTCAATTTGTATGCTCATCGATTTTTTTCGTTTATATTTCTGCTTCGTAAGATTGTTATATCATACGTGTTCTTCGGAGTACCAGGGGGAGTTGTTTTTTATTATTACTAGGAATAACTAAGTTACTAGACGTTTCGTAGACCGTGCTACGTATGACTGGAATGCTACACAGCTTTTAATGAGGCACAGTAGGAGTACCTGTTTTTTTAGAGGTGTTATGGATAGTACGAGGCATAACTAGGGGATTATTGGGTGTTTTGTGCTATACTCTTAGATGTTTTCATGTAACGTCATTTGGCGTTTCATTCAGGAGTTATGGAGAGTATTTTAGCGTTTTAATTAGGCGTTATGAAGAGAATTTTGGTGTTTTATTTGAGTGTTATAAAGTTCCATGGGGCGTTTTAGGTAGTGTTGAAGACTTTGTGCAATTCAACACAGGACAATATAACTGAAATATGACAGTTTCACATGCTTAAATGAACTATGGGTAATGTAGCTTATGAGTTATATTAAAGACATTAGGAAATACAACAAACATGAGGCAATTTGTCAAATTTTGGGAAATATTGCCGTCATTAGACAAAATAAAAATGCAAGTTGATATTACAGATAATGGACATTGTGACGGTCGTTAGGTTATGGAATGAATATTTGTCAATATAACAAACATTGGGTAATATTACAGTCATTAGGGAATTAAATTAAACAGATAACGGGCAATACTACTTTCATGAAGCAATATAATCAAGGTTATTCGATCTAACAGATGATAAGCAATATTACAGTCGCTTAGTAATGTATTGAAAATGTGTCAATATAACAGATATCGGGTAATATTACAGCCATTAGGCAATTTAATCAACATAAGGTAATACAAAATACTGGGTAATGTTACACTCATGAGGCAATATAATCATGGTTATTCTATTTAACAGTTGATGGGCAACATGATCAACATTGTGTAGTATTACACATAGAACACACATCCATCATGCTTTCTTATCCCGTTTTAGGAGGGAATATTTTTCGTTGAGATTTGCACTCACCTTAGAGGAGGTACTCACCTCTGAATTTTCAAATGATTTGTGTCGTTGTGGCGGTATGGCCAGTAGTGTAGGTTCTTCTGTTAACTTGGCTACGTGAGATGTCCCGTGCGTAGCTAAGTCGACTTAAAAGATTGTTTGCTTTATCACTTCGATGACGCGAAATGTCTGATGATCAGCCACCTTGTTTGACAGGCGCAGCAGCACGCATTTGTAGACATGTCCCTGATGCACTCAGTGTAACGAGTTTCTAATGCACATTAGATTAATCGATCTTAATATCTCATCAAAAAATAATGCATAAATTCATCTGATTAGTTTTCTGTGTAGCGAATTTGGGGTTGATGGTCAGATTGATAAAATGAGATGCAAATGTTCATTCCCGATTCCCGTTTCACACCAATAGTATGGTATTGAACTGAAGATATTTCCACAGATCTGCCCACAGTGATCACCTATCCTGACCACCACACGGTAGAGCAGCACTACTCCTCGTACCACCACCCCTCACACCACCACCACCCCTCCACCTCTTCAAACCAAGGGCTTCCTTCTTCACTACCACACCAATCGTCCGTGGTACCAACAAGCCTGCACCACCTTTCCTCACCAGTTGGTGAGTGGTAGTGCCGTTGCTGGCGTAAGTTTGTGGACTTTGGTAATTTTGTGCGTATGACCAACCCACTGAAATTTTCATGGTGGTGCTCAATACCACACTTTGTTTGTGGGGTTATAAGCTTGGAAACACGATATGCATGAGATTCTGAAAGGTAGTGCATTATTTTTGTGAAGAAGGGCGTGTTTCTTTGATGTTTTCGTATGGTTGCGAGTGGAAAAGCATGTTTTTTTTTCAGAGATTGTGAGTGGTACCACATGACTTTAGCGAAGTAGGGCGTGTTTAATGATGCATTTGTAAAGTTTGGATGTGGAAAAGATGTTTTTTCTAAGATTGTCAATGATACCAAAGGCTAGGAGGTGTGTGTTGTGTTGTATTTGTTAGAGTATGAATAGGAAAACATGGCTTTTATGAGATTGTGATAGGTACAGCATGATTTTCACATGGATCGGTGCTTCTGACGAACTGTTAGACTATTAGTGATGCCTAACGGTTCTCGTAAACTTTTGAGTGGGGCTACATTATTCTTATAAAATAGAAGAGACATAATTTCCTCGCATGCTTGTAAATGATATCATGCTTTATGCACATCATTTCTGTGATCTGGTGAGAAATGTACCGAAATTACCGTCCGTTCGGAATCATATCTTTTTTAGATTGATGGCATGATTCTGGCGAACTGAACGTCATGATATGATCATCACCTCATGTAGGCGGTTGATAACACTCTGTTTTTCTGAACGTCATGATATGATCATCACCTCTTGTAGGCTCTTATGACTCTCGTCTAGTGAAGGTTATAATATGATGATCACCTCTTGTAGGCTGATGACATGATTCTGGCGTAATGAAGGTCATGAGATGATCATCACATCCTGAAAATCATCGCCTCTCACAAGAGCTTGCCCAAAATGCTGATGAAAAACACTTTCTCCGATGAAAAATCACTCCGTTACGAATCATTTATTTGGGAGGGAGTGAAAATTGCGCTTGCGCGTTTATGACGCGCTGCACATGCAATATTCCACATACGTGTAGCTTACTTTTGGTGCACGAGTGAGTGATGTGCCTCTTTTGCATGCCTCACTCCTGTGACTCCCGCACTACGAGGGCTACCGTGCTTCTGTGGCTACTTTACTTCTGTGGCTACTGTACTTCTGTGGCTACTGTACTTCTGTGGCTACTGTACTTCTGTGGCTTCTGTACTTCTGTGGCTACTGTACTTCTGTGGCTACTGTACTTCTGTGGCTTCTGTACTTCTGTGGCTACTGTACTTCTGTGGCTACTGTACTTCTGTGGCTACTGTACTTCTGTGGCTACTGTACTTCTGTGGCTACTGTACTTCTTTGGCTACTGTGCTTTTGTGGCTACTGTGCTTCTGGGGCTACTGTAGTTCTGTGGCTACTGCACTTTAGTGAAGCGCGCGTGTGATCTATATTTACTTCTTGTCACTAGCATGAACTGCAATATTTTCGTGATAAGTGCTCGAGATTTACTTCCGTGACAGTCACGCGTAATCTACTCAGGTTTCAGAAGTAACTACTTTCTCAAAGAGGACTGCACTGTCATGCGAGGGAGATACAAAGGAGCTCTTGTGATACTCATGCCTCGCGACTTACCGGTAGATCTCGCTTGATTATACGACAGTAGTCTGACAATTTTTTTCTTAAAATAACAAAAAATTTTCCTTTGATAGTCCAGTTGCTAAGTGACAACTGACAATCTTGTTTTATTTTACCACGTCTTTAAAATAACTTTGAGCGCAACGGTAAGATTTGCTCTAAAGTTTTGCTTCTCAGGGGATGTTTCAGACACACACGACCGCAAGAAAAAAATTCTAATTTAATCAAGCTGGCCGGATTTTGATTGTATGGAGGTTCATGATTGATATGTTTTAAAATTCGCATTCGGTGCCTTGCAGTATCAGCGGGGGAAGGCGGTGGAGGTTCATCTCTTCATCCCCTCTCACCCCAGCAGCCCCTGCTTCCTCCCCCATACGTCCCTCCCTCCATCTCATCCCTGCAGTCCCCATCACTGCCCCATCACTCGGGGCTTCCTCATCACATGACGCACATCCCCAGCGCGGCGTACGGTGGGGTGGTGGGAGCGGGAGGATATGCATACACTTCGTCTTCCCCTCACCAGCATCTCGACTCCTCGGCCGCCGCTGGGCTGGGGCAGCGGAGCATGGAGCACTGACCTGGGGCGCTGACTTGTGGTACTTGTGGTGCTGACTTGTGGTACTGACTTGTGGTACTGACTTGTGGTAATGACTTGTGGTACTGACTTGTGGTACTGACTTGTGGTACTGACTTGTGGCACTGACCTGTGGTATTGACTTGTGGTACTGGCTTGTGGTACTGACTTGTGGTACTGACTTGTGGTACTGACTTGTGGTACTGACCTGTGGTACTGACCTGTGGTACTGACTTGTGGTACTGACTTGTGGTACTGACTTGTGGTACTGACTTGTGGTACTGACTTGTGGTACTGACTTGTGGTACTGACTGGTGGCATCATGAAAATGCCGATACCCAACAAAAAAGAAACTCCACTGCTGGGAAGAACTTTTCAACATTGTGTGATATTTTTCATGCGGTGTATAACATTTTATACGCGGCGCATTATATTCAATCCACTTATTGTATGATATTTGATATTCATACACACAGTGTATCATTTTTATACACAGTGAATATATTATGCACGCAGTATGTGATATTTTTAATGTTACATTTCACGTGGATGGTGTGCTCTGTTTGAAGAGTTTTTACAATTTTCTTACAGCTAGATTTAACAATTTTGTTACGTGTATAATTTTTGTACAGCAATGCTAGTGCAATCGACCAAGTAAAAATGAATTCCTTCATTTGAATATCTCTTTAGGTAACAAATTCATTAAACTTCAACATTGCACTCTTCATGAAAAACATCTAGGGATGAGAATGTATGGACTCGAGCGTTGACAGCAGTCAGAAGAGATTATTCCTGATTTGAACGACCGTCTCAGGAAAAGGAGATTGTGTTGAGCAATATGCATTCCAATTTTTCATTTTAAAAGTAAACCATGAACAAATGGGGGACACGGTGCAATTAAATTACAGAGCGAAAGCAATATATTTGAGCTACAGTTATTTTGTTGCGAATAGATGCAACGCTATAACATGGTTCGCTTTAACCTGTAAACGCCAGCATTTATTAACTCATCCTACCGTCAACTTCCCGTCATAAACGTTACAAAATTTACGCACGTCATTAACGTCACAAACGTTGCATACGTCATAAACGTCACAAACTCTACAGATGTCATCAACGTTTAACTGTCATAAACATCAGCATTTATTTACTCTTTTTACCTACATCTCAACCACCGTAGTCAAACTTTCACTGGCATCAGGTTGTCGCTGACGTCAAGACGAGGAAGGAACTGCCACTCGGCAGGGATCTTCAGAAAAACACATTAGGACACAAATTTAGTGCAAATGTAATACAATAACGTTATTTTGTGGAGAAAACTGTACATGTTCTCTGGGGCGTTAATAAATAAGAGTAGCTGAAGCTGACTCCAGCTCGCCACGCAAAATACTTTTAACTGAACTTTCCTTTTATTTTTGTCTTCATATGCACGACGGCTATCCAAATACTGGTTTACCCTCGTTATAATAAACAAGTTATTTAGTCCCCCCTCATGTAGACTATTCAAGACAGAATGCGAGGTGAGAGCTAAGGTTGGTCCATATACGTACATTCTCCATCCACGTATCGGTGTCGGAGGTATATTTTTTGGTGATCTCTATTAAGACTGCACGATCTCGCGACACATCTGTACCTGATAATTCGATCATGCCCCTCACACTTTCTTTTCTCTGCGGCAAGTTTTTAGTCACTTTCATGGCAAATGCATTTTGATTTTGAACGTAGCAAGCTTTGTTCTTGAAGAACGATTAAATTCGAAAGAACACAAAGAAAAGTGAAAAGTAGTCGGGACGGCCATTATCACTCACTGTAACTAAAGCTAAAATCGGTAACTTTTAGTGGAATTTAAGTTAACATGCCTCGAAGTCAAAATGCATTTTGATTTAGCGCCTAACACACCAAAAAAAATCAGATGCACAATCTTCTCTATCCAACTCTGCGTCCTTCACACTTCCTTATTTTTGGTCTTGCTTGGAGTTTCAGCAAGCTAGGCTTTCCACCATTTCATAATCATGAAACATATTCAACATTTCATTATGATTCTCAGTTGCAGAGTCCACAAACATTGGGTTGAAAAACCACACTTTTGAATTCTACCAACCGATTTTTCTACCTCGCTTCGCTCAAAAATATTCAACATTATTGATATTTTCCTCATTTCTTTCTCATTTATACAAAACTGTTGTTTGTTTGTTTCTTTACCACAAATATACAGAGACGATATCCCTTAGAGAAATACAATGAATAAAATGGCTTTGACGCAACAATTTTCATAGTTCGCAGCGGTGGAAGAAATTTCTTGCCAATCTTCGTCGAGCGACGGCAAAGTTTTCCATCTCGCAAAATCTTATTGGAATGTTTGTGATATTTTATTATCTACGATAAGAGTGCTGTTTCAATTGTACTCAAAATTTTGTACTTTTCATTTTGGCTTTAAATGTGTACATACATGAGGTTTTGTTATAAAAAATGCTCAGAATGCTTTTAATTTAAGGAAGTTTAAGCGTGAAACTCTGTTTGTAAACTATTAGAAGTTTATGTATATATGTGCAATTTCTTTCAACACCTTGTTATATAACTTGGAAAATGACTGTATAACTAACTCATGTTATTTTCGTCCCCACCTATATTTACATCAGATAGTTCTACAGCAAAATGTAGGGCTCAAATTATGTAAATTGGCAACTTAAAAAGTTCAACCCCAAACTCGCCGGTTTCCGTGTAAATTGGTCCAGTCTGTCTTGCGAGCGGCTCAGGAATGAAAAACAGTCTACGGGGTCTGCACTCCGCAGTCTGCAGGCTGATCGCTCGTGCAAATCGACGAGTTGCGGTGGTGAAACTCGAGTCGTGAAGTGCGTGAATGTTGTGCTCTTCGTGAGAAATTATACAAAAGAATTAAGATTGTGTTTTGTTTTCATGTATTAAGTAACAAAGGGTTAAATTGGCTGCATGAGGGTAGATGCATTCCTTCTAATTCAAGAATATGTAGGTTATATGGAAATTTGAATCTCGGGGCTTAGAGAAATGGCTAGCTATATGACAGGTTACATGTCAAACATTTCTCTCGAAGATGTGATTGATAAAAATCAGTTTCCGGTTCCCTTACTACAACAAAGATGTTCAAAGAACGGAAGGGTTAAAGAATCATTTAGGATGGAGTTGAGGAATTGCAGAATCTACGCGCATCTATGCACAAGGTGTGAGTTCATGTTCAGAGTCCGCTGCTCATAGAAACAATAAATTAAGAGGGAATGTTCGGGAACAAGATAGAAGTTGAAGAAGAAAGTCAAAGGTGCTGAAAACAGGACTGCAGTGAACTGAAAACAAGATGGTCATTGACAAAAAAATATTTTATTTCAACAAAAGGAGGTCAATCTAACTATCAGCTCAGAACCTCATAATTTCCCTCCTCGGGATGGTTTTCTTATAGATACAATAGTTGTATCCTCTTGAGTGGTTCACAGAAATAAAAATGACAAAATTGCAAAACATAATTTTTTAAACAAATAAAAATGGCAAGTCGTAACTAAATCTCACACCTTGAACACATGGCTATGACAAAATTAATGAAAAAATCTGATTTCTTGAATGCTAAAAAATGTCTATTTGTATAGAAACCAGATCTCTTGAAAGTGCAAAAACGGCCGGGTATTAGGAAGGGTATCTAATGTCTCGATTAACTGAAAATGACAACCAATGAAAAGTTTGATTCAGGGAAGAGAGAAAAATCAACTTGTGCTATGAACAGACCAAGAGATGTAAATGGAATGCAGGGTTAGGTAGATATGTAATGAAATAAGTCAATTGTACTGAAATCCGAACAAGTAGAAATCCAATTGTACTGCTGACATGCGCTGACACGACCATTCAGCATCTGCAATATTAAATGATCATCTGTAATCACCTAAGGACACACAAAAATTTTTCCCTTAAATATCACATACATAAACTGACTTGTTAGTACACTGCCGTATACATAATATCTACACGATACAGTGAGTATTTACATTGCTGGGACCCCTCAGGGGCATACAACTTTTGTATTTATAGGAATTAGCACTCCCAGGGGGAAAATGTGCGAGAGCCTGAACTGAGAGTTAGGTAGGTCTTCTTTTTATTGAAATAGAGTAGTTTTTTTTGTTATGAATCATCTGTTTTCGATTCACAACTGTCCTGTTTTTCAGCACATACTACTTTCTGTTTAAACTTTTATCTCGTTTCGTGAACTTCTTTCTTAGCTTACTGTTTTTAAACACCTTGTGCGTTGATTCCGCGTTCCCTTAATTCCATACTAAATAGTGCTTTCATCCTTCCTCTCTTTGAACATCTTTGTTATGGTAAAGGGAGGCCAAAGCTTTCTTATAATCAATCAATCATCTATATTTCTGTGAGTGCTTCCACGATGCCGTGTGTGGATGTCTACAAAACACAGAGAACGTCTGCACGACGCCAAGGACGTTTGTGCAATACCGTGAGTGTCTGCACATTATTATGTGTGTCTGCATAAACCGTGTGTCTACCCTATAAAGTGAAAGTGTGCAAAATTCAGTGTTTCATCAAAATACTGTGTGTGTGCACAATACTGTGTGTGTGCACAATACTGCAAAAAGTGGGCTCAATACCGTATGCCATCAAAATTTCACAGTGAGCGGAGGAGAGAAGGGAAAAAGATAGGAGGGCTGAAATAAAAGAAAATGAATTTCTATGAGGAACAGGAAGAATGGAGATATTACTTTGAGGGCTCGGTGAAGATGCTATCTCTAAACAGTGAGAAATAACTTTGGCAGCACTACCAAAGAGACAACTAAATTGACATAGACCGAAGTTGTCATTGACCGAGTTTATTATTATTTTCTTAAAAATACCGAGTGTCTGCACCATACCGCAAAAGTGCACTAAACACCGTGTCTTCACATGATCATCCGTCCGTAACAGTGCGCTCAATGTTGGGCTGACAGTGCTGCACTCTACAGTCTACCAGATGGCAGAAAATATCACTACCTAACTGACCCTCACTGTCATTATGTGATTTAACATTACATGTTAACGATGATTAAGACCTCTTTTTCAATATCGTACAAGCACTACATGCAAATGCATCAATTGCAATGATTCTGCCACGAAAATAAACGTCTTTACTCTTAAACTTTTACTCTTAAACTAGTATTCTTAAAAAATTTGGCGAGTGGTTTTTCCGCTATCAATTGCAGTGAAAACGACTTCGTTAAATGACGACGAAACCAAACCTTCTAAATTGTTAGGAATACTAGTAGCTAACAACGGGCGTTAGAAGCGGCCAGTTGCAGTGGATGTCAAAAGCTTTATATTACCACAAATGAATGTAGCTCCAATGCATACCATGAACATGAATGGCAGCTACATACCACAGATGAATGTGGCTCCAATGCATACCATGAATTTGAATGGTAGCTACATACCACAGATGAATGTGACTCCAATGCATACCATGAACATGAATGGTAGCTACATACCACAGATGAATGTGGCTCCAATGCATACCATGAACATGAATGGCAGCTACATACCACAGATGAATGTAGCTCCAATGCATACCATGAACATGAATGGTTTTGGGCACCGACGATATCGCAGATTAAAATTAAATAATCCGAACACCGAAACTACGTAGGCAATCCCTCACATTTTGTTCGCTTGCATTAAATACTTGTGACGTCAAATATTTCTTGAAAGTTAAATTTTCGTAACATTTAGGAGGGGATTTTCCTCGTTCATGGGAGAATTTCACAAATGCGTAAGTGCAAATCGTAATTGCAATATTGAATGATCAACCACTCAGAGGGATACAACTATTGTATTTATGGGAATCAGCATTCCAAAGGGTAAAATGTGAGGTCCCGCGTTGAGAGTTGGGTCGGCCTTCTTGTTGAAATAAATAATTTTTGTCATGTTACGGAACATGTTTTTGTCGGCTCACTGCTGTCCTGTTTTTCAGCACCTACTACTTTCTTCTTCAACTTTTATTTTGTTTCAATAACTTCTCTCTGAACTTACTGTTTCTATATATGCACATTGTGCGTAGATTACGCGTTCCCTTATCTCAATACTAAATGGTGTCTTCCCCCTTCCTCTCTTTGTTGCGGTTATGGAGGCTTTAAGCTAACATCTAATCTATTAAAGGATGAATCATCTGAGTCCAAATGAATAAGTCCGAATAAATTAATTCAATACTAATATTCTTTGAGGTAAAAAATAATCTAACGAGGTTTCAAAAGTACCTTCAGCTAAATTAAACAATTTTACCATCCATCGTTCTGCCAAATGCCGATCTCGCTGATCAGACAATTCTAATTTTTCTTTGCTTAACTCCGTTCAAACTGAGCATACCTTTTCATCAATACTTGACTAATTGTGATTAATTGAATAAAATTTTGCGACAGTGATCTGCAAGCTGGGAGCCCATTATTCCGTTGGTATCATCCGGCAATTAATTGGAAAGCAATTGTGACATTTTTAACAAAGACGAAGCACGTATAGTTGCCAATAATAAATCGATTCGAGCTTCAAACACAGGATTGAATGGTTGAAATGCATGAAAACTGACTTAGATTTCGGAAACAAGAAGCCTACGTTATGGTTTCAAAATTTGTCCTTTGAAATGATGGTTTTCGAACTTCTGCACAGCAGTATTTAATAATCATAAAAATAATTATAACTTCTGCACAGCAGTATGTAATAATAAAATAATTATAGCTTCTGCACAGCAGTACATAATAACAATAAAAATAATTATAACTTCTGCACAGCAGTATATAATAATAATTATAAAAATAATTATAACTTCTGCACAGCAGTATATAATAATAATAAAAATAATTACAACTTCTGCACAGCAGTATATAATAACAATAAAAATAATTATAACTTCTGCACAGCAGAATTTAATAATAGTAAAA
>JACJUY010003212.1:5551-20118 GCA_014220935.1 Platorchestia sp. MABIK | reverse complement strand
CAATGTTCTTCGTGCTGTGTTGTAATCGAGTCAAATTTTTTTCAAGAGCAAGGAATTCACGAAACTTAGCAACTGAAGACCTTACGGTGTATTTGACACTTGGGTTTGGCGTTCTGATCTGTGTTGAATATGAACATGGTGTATCTGAACGTATAGTATTTGAAAATCACACATTTGATTGAGAGGAGTCCAGACAAGATGATCCTGAACGTCACATATCCAAGCATGAAGCATCGGAGCGTGATATATTTAATTAAAAATGAGGTATTTCAAAATGAATTTCTTAACATGAAGTATCAGAGCTTGATACATCTAAAAAATGATGTATTTGAAAATAAATGAATATGATGCAATATCTTTTCATATCCTGAAGATTTTGGGTGTCGCCAAAAAAATTAAAACATTTGTCCCGTGAAAGAAATCTCAATTTCCCATAGAAAAATGAACAAATGATCTGGACTTGTGTCTAACTTAATTAAGTTATCGCATGTCAAGTGATGTGAAACTCTCTATGGTAGAGCGAAGGATATCATCTTTGTAACGGCGTTGGGAACAATAAAAAGCTTCTTAATCGGTCGTAAAATAGTTTGTGTATGTAGTGCTACACTTAAGGACGTGTACTGCTTTTTGTCTGAAAATTCCAAAACAGTTGCTAGTTGCCCGAAAAAAAATTGAAAAATGTTGCCAGAATTCTGTAAAATGTTAAGCGAAAAGAATAGGATTCTTCATTTCATAAGGTAATGATATACAAGTAAAGAAGTTGAAAGATAACGTGTCTGTTGGCATAGAACATTCAATTGCAGTCAAATTGAGGGTCAGCCAAAGGGAATTTTCTTTCATGATTTCCAACGCTATTTCTCAACACAAGTAGCTTATGTTGGCTGGAACTTTTCCATCGTAGTGAGTGAACTTAAATGTGAGCTTCATGCTAGCTTATTTCCAATGAAAATTGATTCTGAAGAAGTTGTCTTAAGTTTGACAAATATAGCAGTCACCTTGGGCAACGATAAGAAAATTCGTAACATATTTTGGTGTTATTCATTCCTTCAATTTACGTTCAGGGTCGTCATTGCAAGCTACAGTCATCATTTTATAAAAGTCTCGCTGCTTTATAAAAGATGTCACTACGCAACGCGTGGAGATTCAATAACCTAATTAATTTGACCTACGTCTAGTCTGTGTTCGGGTAATTAAGTATAAGATGATCAAAATCACCCCTTAAAGGCTTCCATTTTATGAGAAATACTATTGATATATATCAAGATTTTTATCCCTAGGATAATTATCTATTTAAATGCATTAATTGTGAATTCTGGATGAAAATCAAATGATTAGCTCTTGATCTGACCTCGAATTTGGACTATTTTTTTTGTTCAATTTCATTTCATTTTAATAACTTGAAATCTTTAACAAAAGTTCAGCGCTTCTGCTATTTCAAGAACAACAACGGGACCCACATAAGCAAGGCTTACGTTCTGGCAGATCTTCGGTGGGGGCACTTGCTCTGCCGTCAACTGCAAAAAGACAAACAATAAGTTTAAGTGTTTTATTTATCAGGCAACAACTATTCAATAGCCAAATGATTTTGACAGTCTTAAAAAGGTTTTTGTACATGCTTCATAAAAAAAATGAAGGGACTTTCCAATAAATATTTTGTTGGTTTCAATGTTGAATACTGAACTTGCATGTATCAGGAAGCTACAATTTAATTATTAAATGATTCTGACACTGAAAAATAGGTTTTTAGATGTGCTTCATCTTAAGAAAGTACAGGCATGTTCCAATTATTTTTTGATCTATTGAATACTGGAATTGCATTTAGTTTTATTTGGAGTTTAACCTTACATAACTTAACCCAACACAGTTGACGTGTTAGGTTGGACGAACACTATTCTGGAGCCAACAATCGGAATAGAGTTTTGCGCACATGTCCCTGCACGCGTCCCTTGAAAACTGTACATTGAGAAATGCAATGCCTTCACTGAACGTGTTCTTGTACTTGTTACTTGTAGCCCAATGTAACTCCTGAGAAAAATTGTCTCCTAGGAAGAATTGTATTTCGTTTACCCAATGAACATCTCTTTGGGTATTTCGTGCATCCATTTCTTGGTTTTATTTTTTCTTGTGTGTCTAGAGCATTTAATACGCAAGATACAGTGATATTACTACAACAATAATGATTAGATAATAAACCAGTAAAGTCACTACTGCAACATCTCATAAGATTATGCCCTTGAAAATAACTGAAAGTAAAAAACATTTCAGTGTTAAGATTACTTGATTATTTTAAAAATGACAAAGTAATAATTCTAAATAAAAATAAAATGATTATTAAATTAAAAATTAAGAAAATCTTTAATTTTAATATCAAACTTTGATTTTTAGAATCTCAAATTGACATAGTTCATTTTGATTGTAATTCTTTCATTAATTTATATAGTATCGAGCTATAGACGTCATGAATTAGAACGCACTACAACTGGAGGCCAAATATGGGACTGCGTGCGGTGTGCGCATCAGGGCATAGTGCTGTGAACATTTTATGTCCATAGTGTAATAGTTTACATTCAAAACTTCAAATTGTTTGCAGCAATTGACCTTGAACTTGACTTGAATATTGAACTTCCGTTTAATCACCTTCGGTCACAGTGTGAAGAGTTCAGCAGTTCAAGAAATATTTAAAAACTGTTTACTAGATTTGAGCGATGACACAACCCTATTGTTGCAACGAAGACACGCGGAAAAATTGGCTTCATGTAGGAAAATACTCTTGAAACACTTTTACTTAATAGACCTAGGAATGTTTTATCGTGAAAACTCGGACGATTTTTTGCGTTTGTTTTCATTCTGCTTTTATTTGCCTCGTTGACACGTCTATCGTGTGGTTCCATTTATACCTACTGTCTAATTCAAACGTTAATTTAATTTAAATCTTCAAGTTTACTTCTAATTGACATGCCAAAAATAATACAGGAACGGCAAATATCATGGTAGGCATCATTAGATCCTAGTTTTTTATTGCGACACAATGATTGTATCGTAAAATCATAAATTTTTGTATAGCAATCGTGACACGAGTGTGCTACAATATTAATGTCACTAATTACCTGTAACAATGTGGTCAGAAACTGCCAGATGCCCATTTTCTAGTGCAATATAATGGTGGTGTAGGATGTGTTAGTGCTAGAAAATCTTTTAATTTTAGACCCAACAAAGTTTCCAAAATTACACTGGAGTTACTCACATCGGCAGTATGTGAGAAAACATCCTTGCAATCTATACTATACACCAACATCTATACATCTATACACGAGCACTCTTCTAAATGAAGAGAGAACAAACGCCTATAAGCACGGCCATTTTGATTGAATTTAATTTTTGTGTTAATTTGGACACCAAAATCATTCTGTTTTAATTCAGAAAAAAATTTAGTTCATGGCAGCTTTCCGCCCAGTTTCTAATTGAACGCTTTGAAAGTGTTTTCAGTCATGCTCAAAATAAATATTTCAATTTGCATTTAAAACTACTTTCATTTTTTTCATTGAAGTAGCAATTTCATTCATTGCACCAAAATAGCAATCCTACTTCTGCACTCAAGTAGCCTAAGCCTTTACATAAAAATGCTAATATCAATTTTGAATTAAAATAACTTGCACTTTGAATTAAATAAAATAGCTTCTAATTCCGTGCGCCATCATCCTGCTTGCGTACAATTTGAATCCCATTATTTTACAGTTAGATTTTCCCAACGACCTCACAATGACAGATAAATTCAAAGGCTTGAGAAGAATGTACAGTTTAACTGACTGCAAAGATTGTATTACCTCTCAAATTAGTGAAATAATATTTATTTTCGCCCCCAGGGGAGTAAGTTTCTTATCTCGTATTTTCTAAACATTTTTCTTTGCATTGAATGTAGAACTACTGTTTTGCTTATATCACATCATGTTCACGTTTCATTTCTACCCATAAGTCTTGAAAACAATCACAGTCTGACATATGTAAGTGTCTTGCGAGAAAACTGTAGGCATTCCCCAGTGGACTTTTTACTGAATTTTATTCTGATCAATAAGGGTTTCTAATCTATTCATAATTGTTTGGCTGTCTGCTTAAAATATTATCAGTTGGCTAGCAATGAATTTGATAAATACAGAGGGTTGTTAGAAAGTAATACACTCACTTCTAATGAGCGATTACTCAAACATTCTCATTTGGCAAAAATGCGTTTGATATTTGATGAATTAAAGATAGATATAAAGTGTTATTTAAGGGGTAAATTTTTTACTGAAAAGCAATGACAGTCAGAAAATACCTTATCTACGCGAAGCACCTCAAAAAATTCCAGTAAAAAGCTTGAATCGAAAGCACCTATTCAAGAATCCCGAAATTGTAATTTTTTACAAGAATGCCTTTCAATATTGCCAAAACTAGCAGTCTTTTTTGTAACCAGTCTTTGGAAAATGGTAAAGATAAACCAGGACATCAGCAAGGTCGCAGAAATGAGTACACAACACCAGACAATAGATTTCTAGTAAATGAGACCCAAATTCGTTAGATCCTTTGAGTTATTTCAAATAGGATCCCATTCTCCTCAAAATAACCCTATCACAAAAATTTTTCCAGGAGAGGTTTTAAAAGCTAAAAAGATTATATGGGCATCATTGCTCGCATATGTGTCTATGTTTTTAAAAGACCCTGATATGTACGAAAGTATTTTTATGACAGCACCAAAGGTATTGCCTTTCAGAAAATGACCTTTGAGTTTTATTAAAACTCAAAATCAACATAAAACAAATTATCGAGCTTGTTTATGACATTTTTTTGTGGATTTTCCAGTAATTTGAAAAGTATTTTGAATTCTCTTGTGTTTAATTCGTATCCAGGTATTGTCCAGCCTTCTATATATTATAAAGACTACGATCAAAGCTGCGCTGCGGTGCAACTGGCACTGCTCAAGGCTCTCACAGCTGTTTATTCTTGCGTACCTCAGTAAAATCACAGAAGTTCTGGAGTTCAGCCCTGTAGAATCATTAGAAAAGAAGAAGCAAACAAACAAAATAAAATCATTGAGAGGAAAAAACGCTCATTCACTCAAAAGCATATAGCCGATGAGCAAGAAAAAAACTTTTTATGTTTTAAAGTAACATGTTTTAAAGTATTATTCTGCAGTAGGATAAATTTGAGGTTTTACATTTTTATTTTTTTAAAATTTAATAGTCGTTCACTCAACAGGAGCTGAACTGAACAGATATGGGAAAATATGGTGATAAATAGGTAGAATATTTCACTGACGTATATATGCTTTTGTAGAAAAAAAAGCATTGGAACGTCTCTACTTTGCAGTAGAAAATGTTAGAGATGCTCCAGGGAAACCCAGTTTTCAAAAATTTCTAAAATTATATCTTAAAATTTTTTTGAAATCAATCACTTAACTGAATAGAAGAGTCCTTTTGACCTACAAATAACTTATAAGAAAAAATAAGTGACTTCAATTTAGTGTGAAGGGTTTACGAATAAGTAAAATGCAGGCATCGCAGTCTGAATTTCCAACTTGCCCCCCTTATCCCCTCGCCTCCCTCACCTCTGCCCGACATCGTCCAGTCAGAGACGTCGGTCCGTTTGATGGTGCCTGTTATCGCTGCTTTGGTCATATTATCGCTGGCTATGTGTTCCCTTATCTTTGCTATAGCGACGCGGAGGCGCGAAAAGATGTGTTAGGCTCGAGACTTTGCATATCTTTAGTCGCAATGGGAGACAGTGAATTTTTATATATATATATTCGTTATTCCATCCGCCGGACCTTGCAGCGCTACTCGCCGACGGCGGCCGTATTTGCCGGGCAGTCTGTCACCTCATCTGTGTGCCATTTTCTGGCATTTGATGGTTTTTACCAGGCTTTTGCTTGAGACTTGATAGTTCTTAATGCATAATTTTCTGACATTTGACAGTTTTTACCAGGCTTATGCTTGAGACTGGATAGTTCTTAATGTATAATTTTCTGACATTTGACAGTTTTTACCAGGCTTTTGCTTGAGACTTGATAGTTCTTAATGTGTCATTTTCTGACATTTGATAGTTTGTACAAGGCTTTTGCTTGAGACTTGATAGTTCTTAACGTATAATTTTCTGACATTTGACAATTTTTAACAGGCTTTTTTTTGCGACTTGATAGTTCTTAATGTGTCATTTTCTGACATTTGACAGTTTTTAACAGGCTTGTTTTTGCGACTTGAGAGTTCTTAATGTGTCATTTTCTGACATTTGACAGTTTTTAACAAGCTTTTCCTTGAGACTTGATGGTTCTTAACGTATAATTTTCTGACATTTGACAATTTTTAACAGGCTTTTTTTTGCGACTTGATAGTTCTTAATGTGTCATTTTCTGACATTTGACAGTTTTTAACAAGCTTTTCCTTGAGACTTGATAGTTCTTAATGTATCATTTTCAAATATTTGATAGTTTTTAACAGGCTTTACCTTGAGCTTTGATAGTTCTTAGTGAGCCATTTTCTCACTCTTCATAGATCCTATCATGCCATACTTTGAGACTCGACATTTTTCGCCTTATTTTTCTGAGACTTGGCTGTTTCATGTTTCACGTTTTCTCGCACTTGGCTATTTTCAACACACCATGTCTTCAGAGTTCGCAGTCTTTAGGATGCAATTTTCAGAAATTTGCCTGTTTTCAACGCGATATTCAGTGAGACTTAACACTTTTTAATCAGGTAAGTCATTTACTGACGCTTGTCAGTTTTCGGCAAGACGTTTTCTGGGGTGAGGCAATATTCAACGTTACATTTTTTGAAGCATGGTAATTTTTGACATAACACTTACTGAAGCTCATATTTTCCGGTACTATTTCCATTGAAATTTTCAACGCTTAGTCACAATGCTATAAGAATGCAAATATGCTTCAGACCGCATCAATTGGAGACAAATTTTTTGTCCTGACAAACATCAAATTTAATGACTCTAGTTATGTATTTTGCTGCCATCGTTTTGGTATTTTTTGTCATTGTTAAAAGCTTGTCGAGCCAGCAACGCTTAGTAGCATTCTCGATTTTTATTGTTCAGCACGCTAGTTGTCATAGATGACGGATTAGATAATGAGTTAGTTTAAACCTCCCCAACCACAACAAAGGTCTTCTAAAGAGAGGAAATAGATGCAGGAAGCTGTTCAAATGCTAATTAGTAAAACACGGTGGCAGTATTTCTGTATTGCTAAATTAAGCAAAGAGAATTTGAAATAATATGAAAGCTTTGAACAAGTATTAACTTTGTTCTTCAATAAAAAATTCATGCATTTAAGATACAACTATAGGTTGGCAAAGTGCTGGAACCTGAATATTTAATCATTAGTTTTCTTTTCTTCGTCTAGGGTAAGTGATAGGGTAATGTACTGAAGAAGACTTCTCATGGAGTAGGGTACTCGGAAAATTTATTTTTATTCCTTTTTTGAATAGCGATGTAAAAATAGGTTTCAGTTTCATGAACTAGTTCTCTGTTACCTGTTTCACTTACATTAGATATAGACTTTCATTAGTTAAGTGTCATAGGATCAGTTTATTAACGGAGGAACTTAAAATGTGATGGAAATGATTATAACTAAAAAGTTACAAGTTTTGTTATTAATTGTATACGTATATATGGGAAATACCTCAATAGTTATGTCGTTATGCTAAAGTCGAGGAAGAAAATTCCTTTAATATTCATCGTGAAAATTGGCGAAAAACCACTTGCAGGACAAGATTTTTTTACTCTAATCGAGAGTAAATAAAACGGAGTCAAAACTGTCCGAAACCTGGGATAAAATTATACAAATTCATCGAGTATTTAATGTTGTCAGACACGATAAAAAATAAATTCATGGTGTTTTTCAAAGTGAAGAAAAGTAATTATTGAACAAAATCAAGATCTGAAATTTGAAGTTGTCTTCAAAAATTTGAGTTTTTGAAGTTTTCTTCATTCATCAAAACTTTGAACATTTGAATTTGTCGTCCAAACTTTGAACATGTGAATTTTTCTTCTAAACTTTGAACATTTAAAGTTATTTTTTGAACTTTAAATATGTGAAGTTGTCTTCAAATTTTTGAAGTGGTCTGAAGTGAGGTTTTGTAGTTGTCGAACTTCAAGAACTTTGAATTTTCGAAGCTCGAAATTGTCGTTCAAACTTTGAACTTTTGAAGCTTTCTTCAAAATGCTGAACTACACAACGCATTCTCACAGAAGTTAAGTTTTTTATGTATCTTTAAATCTGTCGAGATTAAATTTACAAGCATTTAATGTGTGTATTATATGATGAATTAAAATCGAGGGGGAAAGAAAAATACTTGGAGGATGTGAAGAAAATCAATTAAAGAGCAGTGAATTGCTATTAAATGATTATAAAACAATCTATTTTTCATAAATTTTAATCAGAGGATTAATTCATTCTTAATTAAAACACCAAATATATATATTTAAAATAACAGTATGAATGGTTGCATGGTCATAATTTTCAATGGTGTTATCGTAATTTGGCAAAAGCAAGGTACATTCTCAAATGTTGATGTAGTACCTTTTTTAATTAAAGTTATGTCTGTTAATAGGTAACAGGGTGAGTTAATCATAGTTACGGATGTTGAAAAGAAGAATTATTTGGCTGAAATAAATTTTGCGAACGGGGTGAGTTAATTGAAATTGAGTTTGTTGACAAGATAAGTTATTTAGTTAAAGTTGGGATTATTGACTGGGTGAGGGACTAAGGTGGGGCAGGGTGAGCGGGACAGAGGGAGTTGAACATGGCGAGTTATTTAGCAAGAGTTGGGAGAGGTAACGAGGTGAGTTAATTAAAATTATTTATGTTGACGTGCTGGAATATCATCCCAAAATTTATTGTCCGCCCACGGCAAGTTAAACTCGGGATCAATGTTAGTAATTAGCCTGTAGCTTCTCAGTGACTTCGCTATTTTATCACGCTAAGCTTAGTGAGTCATTCAATCGTAATTACTAAATTAGCCATCATAAGTTAGTGAGTCCTAGATTATTTATTCAGCCACGGTGAGATGATCAGTCAAGCGTGAAACTTACGGCCGGGAGTGCCTAAGTTAGTTTTATATCAACATTTACGTCATTCAAGCATTGAGGCTTTCTATACCTTCATATTTTATTTGTGCTCATACAACCTGTAATTTATGTTACTGATCAGGCCATTTGCGTCCTTTTTGCTTCTTGTGCGTGTACAACATGTAATTCATGTTACTTATGCCATTTACGTCAATGTTTCTTTTGTTCATTTACGTCACTGGTGACGTTTTGTTAGATTTTACGTAATGCTGCTCCTGTAATTTACGGATTTTTGTCATATATATCATTATGCCATTTGTGCCTTTTTACCATAATCAACATAACGATATTTATGTCAATAGTACCCTTTTGTCCATAGTACCATTTCACATCTTAAAAAACTCAGCTTGGAGCAAAACTTTTAGATCTAACTATATGGTAGGCCAAAAAAAATGTACACCCAATATCAGCATAATGCTTTTTCTCAAATCATTAATCGCTAGGAGTCGGGCATCGAGACTTCATCTATTGCCAAGCTTTTTATTGTCTCGATCATTAAGTTCAGGCGCAGTGGAGATCAAAGTGAGGACCATTTCATTCTGTCATGCGCATGGCAAACGTTTTCCGTCTGCGTGGTCAGATACAACGATGTAGTCAGATATGATGAAAAAAAAATTCACGGTGTTTTTGAGAGTGAAGAAAAATAATTATTAATAAGGAAAATTTACCTAGGGTTAACTTTGGAGTATGGAAAAACAAACAGAAATCTCTCAAGCAGGATGACGCTCCATGCCATAGATCTTTAGCTACACACATATATAATTTCAAGGAATCAAAAGGAGATATGTCCCCACATCCATGTATCATTGAAGAATATTGAAATTTATCAGACCAATAAAAAATTGTGATATTACCATCGATGGCATTACAGAGAGTTGCATGCTGTACGACCTGGAATTAAAATAGCTGAAGTAATGGTTGTAGTTCGTTTGTGGCTGAAGTTCGCCTAACGCGCCGTGGAGCGGCTTTGCTCAGCGGCAGGCTGAGAGAAGTGCGGCGTGGTTCAATTTGAAAATGCTCGAAAAAAAACATGAAATTTCTAGCAAACTTTAACTTTTGCTGCATTATGGGAGGGTGAGAAGTCTTCGATTATCAACTGCTGATTTTTTTGCGATTTCGTACATTTATTTGATGGAATGCTCATGCGCGATTTGAAAAAGTTGTCAGTGGATGAAATGCAAGTTGCCTAAATAGAGACTAACATTTGTCCTAAATTTTATTTTAAAACATTCTTATTATATAATTTTGATTACATATGGTCACCCAAACAGTATTGGGCGTCATCCTCGAAAATGCCATGTCGTCCGCACTCTTCGTTAATCTCCGCATAAAAGAGAGAAAATTTAAATTGAGTAATTTTTAAATTTGGAGTAATATGCGATCATTGTATTGCGCAAAGTGTTGAGTTCTTTCAATTACCCTGTAATATCTGAGAGCTTCTCTATTAGATTTTCTTTTTCAAAAGTTGATTTAAGCTCGTTAATGTTCACTGAATGTGCGCTTTTCACTGTGGGTATATATATACCGGGTTTCTATTTCTTTTCGAAAATATCTTTGATATCCAACTGGCACTAACGTGCGCATCCATGCAATTGTGGACTCTCCTTGTGCTATTTTATAATCTTTATTTCACTCATTGATGATATTTGATTTTAGATAACATGAAGCTATTCATGACTTTCATGCCATTTTTTTACATTTACCATTATGCCATTCGTGCCATTCACATCATTTTGTTAGTGTTATCATAATTTTAATCCTGTCATGCATGCCATTTTGTTCTTTTTACCACGATACTAATTATGCCATTAATGTCATACGGTTATATTAAATATCATGTTATACATACAATTTAAGCTATTTTGCCATATTTACCGTGATGACATTTACGACATTTTGTTATAGTTACCCTAATTCTAATTCCTGTCATTTATACCGTTTGATTATGTTTACCATTATGCCATTTTTGCTATTCATGCAATTTTTTATGTTTACCAGCATACAATTTATACAAGTTACGTCATTATGTTACATTAACCATAATGTTATTTCAGCTATTTTGTTATGTTTGCTATTATGCTATTCATGTCCTTCATGCCATTTTGTTATACTTGCCATTGTGCTATATTTCTGCCAAGCATGCCATTTTCTTACACGTACCGTCATGCCATTCCTACCATGTTGTCAAAATTTGGCATCGATAAAATTTTCTGCCCTTGAGCCTGCTGGTACGGGTAAGGACCTCCGAGATAGTTGTTTTGACTCCCTTTTTATCTCCATCTTTGTTTTCAATCCCTATCCTCCATCATTTTTCTCTCATTCGTTCACGTTTTCAGATAAATACAAATTTTTCGTCGGTATGTGGCTCGACACGGGAATTAAATTCGGGTGAAGAAATTTCAACACTTTTAATTAGCCAATTTTTAGATATTTTACTTTATGTTTAGCTTACCTTGGATCTTGACGTAAGAAAATCTCGACTCTCCTAAGCGAAATAATTTCAATGTAAAATACTTGAGAAATATCCTCACTACCTTGGTACAACCACATTTAAATTATTAGTGGCAATCTTGGACTATATACTTGTACTGAGTCTTAAAAACTTGACGATAAGTGTGAAAGTGACCTTGGGGGCCCCTTTTCCTCTCTTATCTGACTATTTAAATCTTTTTCTATTTACTTGAGAATCAATCTTCGCCTGTTAGCTACACTTCATTCCAAACACCTCTCTAAACACCTAGTTGTTTATGACAACACCTGATCTCTTACACCTTCATGTAACTCCCACCGAACTGTTACCGTAGACGAAGCTTGCCGACACCCTCATATAACACCTCCCAATGCCCACTTACCGTTGATAACACCTTTCTGACACACCCACATAACACCTCCCTAATGCCCAGTTACTGTTGATAACACTTTCCTAACACACCCATACCTTAAGGGCCGTTAAAAGTAAACCCAACTTTAAATGTTAATAACTTTGAATTAGGGTATTTCTGTTTCATTTGTTGCATAACACACAGAGATATGTATCCTGACTACAAAGCTTTATGTCTGAGTATAAATTAGGTCCAAGTCGTCTGAAAATTTACTTAAATGTAAATTTTAAAGTGACTAAACCTATAGTTATGCTACTAACAAAGGAGCAACAAATTTTCATGAACAACGTCTACGCGGGAACAAAGAGTTTAAGGGAATTTCGAAATAAATTCGAACCGAGATTTCTTGAAAGAAGCTCTCGTTATAACTCGTTTTTTAGAGTAATATTACAATGATCCTTTACCTTATGTATCATCTATGACCTCACTAAAATGTCATGTGCAACTCACATTTTTACTGCTATTATTTATCTCATTACTGATGCAACCAATTTTAAAGTGACTTGACAATTTTATGGAAAATATCTTTCTCCACCTAATACAGAAAACAGAAATCAATTATCTTCATTCACTGTAAAGTTACTAACAATAATATTAAAGTTGGGCTTGCTTTTCCATGGTCCATAAGGTATAACACCTCACTAGCTATACCCAGTTACCGCTGGAATCACTTCACTAACGCTGCCATATAACCCCTCCCTAATACCCAGTTGTTGTTGATAACACTTCTCCAACACCCCTCTATAACACCTCGCTAACACCACCCTACAACACCACCCTTGACACCCGGCAGCCAAGGCAGCACGAAAGACACCACCCACGAGCACACTGCCGTCAGGCTGTGGCGGGCACAGCTAAGGGAGCAAAGCCTGGATATCCCACCGACAAATGCGTGATCCGTGTCGAGTGCCTGGAAACATTTGAAGCGCTGAGCGACGTGTTGCTGGTGACGGTCGCCGAGACTTGTTTTATTTTGGTTCATCGCAGGAGAACTGGTTTGCGCGAGGCGGAGGAATGGTGGTGGGGGAAGGAGGAGACCAAAGAAGCTATTTGATGTTATGTTCAGGGGTATTTGTATGCTTGGGTCACTTCAAGAGTGTGTTCATGGGTCCATGGTCGTGTGTTCTGAAGTTAATATGTAAACGTTCGTAGGGATTTTATTGCGCTGTGCAGACAGTTTATGAATGTGGAGGTATGCGCGTTCGTGCCATGGAGCTAGAGTTACAATCGGATGTTTGTGGGCATAGGTCAGTTTTTAAATGCGTACGTATATGAATGCTAAATTAGTGCTAAAAATATGCATCGCAAAATTCACTAACCTTGTACGTACACAGCAATATAAAATCCAGTAACGTCAAAAAAAACTACCTTAAAGCCCAATAGTGCACGCAAAAGATTTTCAAGTGCTTGATTAAATGTACCGCTTTATTTTTAATCCCATACTTATCTTATGTAAATATTATCATGACTAAAAAGATTACAAATCCACTGTAAGATGCGCTAGCAAACACATCGACATCATTGATTCAAAATTTTGTAGTGAGTTTTATTTATCACATAATGATAAGTTAATATAATAGTTATAACAATAACAAATCTACTAGGATAATTAATACTAACAGGACCCGTGGAAATTCCATGGACAATGCTATCGTCACGCTAGGTGGACCCGTGAAAAAAATTCGGTACAAGTTCCGTTACCAATTCTAACCTAACCCTGACTATCCTATCCCAACCGA
This sequence comes from Platorchestia sp. MABIK, assembly GCA_014220935.1. NCBI lineage: Eukaryota > Metazoa > Arthropoda > Malacostraca > Amphipoda > Talitridae > Platorchestia > Platorchestia sp. MABIK. The sequence goes on along the minus strand of JACJUY010003212.1, from coordinate 6,392 downwards.
ACCGATCCTGTAATATGTCGAACATAAAAAACCCTGGACCCATGAAAAAATTACGCCAACATTATCTAACCTATACCAACCTAACCTATCCTAACCTAACATATCATAACCTACCCTAACCGAATATATCTTGATAATGTCAAACATAAAAAAACGGGGACCCGTGAAAAAATTTCATCAACATTACCTAATAAATTCTAACATAACATATTCTAACCTATCTCTTCCTGACCTATGCTAAACGATCGTCTCATGATAATTTGTCAAACATAAAAAACGTGGATCCGTGAAAAAATTCCGTCAACATTACCCAACCTATGCTAACCTAACCTATCCTAACCTAACATATCTTAACCTATCCTGTCCTATCCTATATCCTATCCTATCCTAACCAAACTTACAATCAATGTCATCGTTAGGCTAGGTGGACCCGTGATAAAATTCGGTCTACATTACCCAACAAATTCTAACATAATATGTTCAAACCTAACCTTACCTAATATGATTATACTAACCTATCCTATGCTAACCGAAACTTTCCTGATAATCTGTCAAACATAAAAAACCGTTGACCCGAGAAAAAATGTCGTCAACATTATGTAACCTATGCTAACCTATCCTGACCTAAACTAACCTATCCTAACCTAACGTAACTCAACCTATCCTAACCTAACTTAACCAATGTCATCGTTAAGCCAGATGGACCCGGGAAAACCCACAGGTGGACCGACAGAAACAAACACAAAAATTGGATAAATAAACAAATTAAAAATTAAAATTAAAATAAAAATAGAAAAAAGGAAATAAAAAATGTACACATATGAAAACCAATAATTGAAAA
>JACJUY010003211.1:53347-80408 GCA_014220935.1 Platorchestia sp. MABIK | reverse complement strand
CATTCATGTATTTCATTCATCCGTATATTTGGACGTGTTGAAATTATAAGTTTATTCTACTCGTAGAGCTACAAGGAAATAAGCGTGTTGACCAATTTGTTCATCAAAGGTCTACACTCTTTCTACGATTGTGTAAATTTCTGAAGAAAATTGCCTAGCTATGTATATCTCATTACACTTTGCTACGTCACAGCTCGTCTGAACCGTCAGTGTTACATGAAATGCTTTCAAAAATGTATCCTGATTATCTTCTACCAAATTCTGATACCAACAATAACCGAAATCAATAACTAAAAACTATGTTGGCATTGATATTATTTCAATGCGGTGAAATAAATTTGCTTCGACGAATCATTTGCTTCTATAAATAAATACTTTTCATGTGACGTGGATGAAAGTGACTTCAACAAATACTAGATATCAGCATTTTCCCCTGTGTTTATTGCAATAAATACAAATATTCATTTGTCACAAATTTTTAGAAGAGTAAGCTTGAGTTTGAACTCAAAATTAAATGATACTCATTTTATAAGGTAAAACGTTAGATCATTTATGTTTTTCTAGTTGTTTTCTTTTTGGAAAATAAGGTGTTTGGTATGAATAAAGAATGCAAACATTCGCTCACAACACCCATTTTGAGCGATAAACTTGTCCAACCCAAGGCGATGAGTAATACTGAAATTTCATTTGCAGCAAGAAAAGCTGGCATTAATGCAAAACATTTTCAGATTAAATCGCTGTTTCTAGGACATCATCTGATGCAAAATTTGCATGCAATTGAAAGTGCAATATTAAACGAATCAGAACAGAAAACACATTTTGACAGAGAATTCAATTAAGGTATCACTTTTGCATTACTCGACAGATAGATAAGCTGAGTGATAACAAGATGACGGAGTATAGCTAAAGTAATGAGGAATAATTAATCGCCGGAATATGAAAGATTTCATTCCTGACATAAATTATAGTTGTGTACATGAAGACGTCTCGTGTGTTAGTGCACTAGAAGAAGTCAACTCAAGTGATCCTTTGATTGGTCGTCACTCTTGCTGGCCTGAAGACAAATTATAAGATCGATGAATGACATACAACTAATGTAAGTCGAACTTTGCCTGCTTTGGTGTTCCTTAGGTTAATTTGTCTCTTATACATTGGTTCTATAAATCTGTTTTCCGTATATTAGACTTGTATTTTTACTCTGTTTCATTGTGCTATCCGAATAAAATCATCCACCACATAAAACGAAAACTATCACTGCGCCCTCCATAAACGGAATCTAAGAAGCCTGGACCATGAACATTATGAATTGTTTCGTACAAGAAAACACTTTCTGTCAGAAATACCATGCAGAACAGCAATTTATAGACGGAACACGGGAGCTTAAAACAAATTTTCTGTTTTGGTTAACTTTTGTTTTGTAGGGAAAGAAAATACCAAAGTAAGCTGATCAGAATATCTGAAAATGAAAACGTTTACAAGTTGGTCCAATTTAAAAGAACTTGTCATGAATCTAGGCAAGGAAAATTACTTTGGTCCATATGTTCATTGCTCTCCATTTGCAGAATTAGGAACGTGAAAGAGTTTATGCGCAATTTAACAATATTAATTTGTTATTTTACTCTATGAGCTCCATTAAAAATAAATCTAGGCAGAATCTAGGGTGGAAAACGATGCAACAGATTTTCAACATTGAAGCCATGATCGTACTAAAACCAGCGTTTTGTTGTTGAAATGATTATAGAATTATGTACAGAAAATATTTTGATAAGTGACACTAATGTTTTGATGTTTTCAAAACTGATTTCAAATGAGTGGTAGTCGTGAGAACAAATGCGACTCGTTTCAAATTATTCTGCTAGAGGTCAGTTATTTTAGCTATTTTGAAAACCACAGGGTATTAAAATGTAATGAAATTAGAAACTGTAACCGTATACTAGGTCTCCATACGTCAATACTTATGCAAGCTCATTGATCGTTAACTACCAAATTAGGAGATACTGCGCGTCAACAAATGTCTCATGTCTCACTGTGCGTCTCATCACTCCGAGTTCACCGACCACGAGCCTTATAAAATGAGTATTGGAAGAGGAGAAGAACGTAATCTTCGAATGACTTTATGTGTCAGTTCGCAGCTAAATTTACCACGTCAATTATTATGATAGTTGGTTTTCCAGAAAACTGCAGGCAATGCTCAGCTGTAGTTGAGGCAATGAATAGACGGACAATCTAATGACCACTTGACGTAGAATCGCTGTTGTATAAACTCGTTCACTGTCATCGTACATTGTACTCATGAAAGGGTCTACATACTCTATGTGTGAGCTATTATTTTTTTAGTTTTTTCTCCAGTTCATAGAAAAAAACAACGAAGGATATGAGTTTTATACCTACACTGTGTAACGAGGAGTGTTCCATGAATTTAAATTTCCCCGGACATGTAGAGAATAAAACCAAATGAATGCCTTTACAAAAGTCGATCGATTCTTTTAATTACGTTAAATTCCCATGAAAGATGAGCCCTCAAGTAAGTTTACTTTTATCTCACATCAAGTGGACCAAGTGCAATGTGCAAAATTTGACTTTGATCCCACTGAGAGCCATCTTGATGATTCTACCTTTATTACACGGCCTCTTCTCTGAGCTATCTAGCTCAATCTGGCTATTTTTAAAGTCACGTGTAGAAAGAGATTGTATTCTGAGTGCATTGAAGCAGGAAAGTATTATTGTCTGTTATTTTATAAAACGTCGATTTGAATTCAATGATATTTGATCTCGTTTTATGGCCAATTACATTTCTTCTTAATATAGACATTGATTGGTTCAAAATAAATTTAATCATTTCATCATAAATCCTATTTGTTTCATGGCTTAACTGTAGAGCATATTCATTTGGAAGTAACGGAATTATTTCTTTTACCTGATACAGTAACGTTTCAAAAACAAATTTAGTAAATAAACAGTTTACATTCGACTATTTCATTTGTATATATATACCATCTAATGATATTCAATAATTATTCGTTTAGACTCAAAATTAGCAGCATGTAATACCAATGCAAAGGGATATGAATTTTTATCAACGAAAATACTCTTCCTAACCTTTCTGAGACTGATTTCTCGAATGAACCACATTTATTTTCTTGCTCCATTTGCAGAGCCAAGCCTTTTGGGGTACAGTCAGCAGTTCTCTGACACTATTGTAAATACAATTTATTCAAAGCGCAATATCAAAATCAAGAACTGCGGCAAAACACGCAAAGTTTCCAGTAAGTACTGGTGATATCTCTTCTCATCAATGCACTTAGCCTTCGGTTAATCTGCAGCACTCCACAGCTCGTTTGCCTACGCCAATGTATTGGTGATCAAAGATAAAAGTCTCCTGAGCAATCGTCGTTCACAGAGAATTTTTGAAGATGGTAATTCTATGAAACCGGAACGATGAACTTGTACAGAGAATTTGCCAACAAGTATTATTTTTCTTCTTTCAAAATGTCTAATTTATAAATCGATATTTAGTGAAACTCTCGATGCGCGGCAAGATCAGGGCGCAGAATAAAAAAAAATTCAAGTTAGATAAAAAACTTGATTCTAATTTCTAACAATTAAACCATCTATTTAAACAATTCACCTCTAAAATAATTTAATCCATCATATCTCGAAATTTCGCGGGAATAATCTCGCACTGTTCAATGGGATGTAAATCGTGAGATCAAATATTTCTTTAATAAATTCTTTTGAATGAACGCTTAATAACTTCATTTCAAATCTGAGTAGAAAATTCAAGGAGGTAATTGTTTGTGACCCTATGGTTCTCTTGACGTTTTAGAGGTATGAGTTATAGTGATAATTTTGTGTTTTGATACTGCTAGACATCGCACTCCAGGTCATAAAATGCCTTCATCAAAACAAGTGTTTCCTTGAATGCCCGTCAATTCAGAAGCTGGTGCTTGTAACGAACATGTTGATCGAAAACTTGCATTTTACAAGCAGTAATTAAAAATAACGTAAATCTCACGAATTAAAAGTTTTTGGGAAAATCTTAAATTGAAACTGATATTAATTTTGAAAATGTGTCGTAAGAAGGATATCACTCTACAGCCCCTAGCACTACTTTCTTCGGATGCCCGGCGTTTTGACCAAATTTGTAGTTTTTTTTTCGCTCTCGATGGTCAAAGAAAATTAATTGCCCCGTCAAAATACATTTTTCACAATCGGCAAGTACAGGTGGAACCGGGAAGGTATGCATTAAGGAACATTGAATGGAAAATATTTTTCTAGCATTATTTGTTCATCAGTGCTTTATTGCCATGGTAAACTTCTAAAGCGTTAACAGCAACGAGGTTTAAAAGAGGTTGAATTGAAGTCTGCACTGTGTGGTAAGTGAAAAGTTTAACTTTTACAGCGTTATTTATCCCAGTGTTGTCAAAGTAGTTATTGAATATATCTATGATGTATCTTGTATCGTGATAGTCTATAGTATCCTGCACACTAATTACTGTTGCGTTGAATTATTTTTCTGTCTGTAAACAGATTTCAACAGGCTTCACATTTTTTTTGTATAAATGAGAAATTTTTCCTTTGTGTAGTTTTTGCTGCATCAACTTCACTTGTAATTTTCAATTTGATATGTGACAGGTCTTCTGAATTTTTTATGTACATCAAAGTGAGCCGTTTTTCCAAGGTAAAAAACAAGTAAGCCTGCTGTTCTTTACGTTGGAAATAATTCCACAGGTTCGCCATTGCACGTGCTTTTTTTGTGTGGTGAATTCTCGGGTCGTGAATGGGCAGCACCTGCTTTGTATTTATTTAGGAGACTGCAAAGTTGGAAATGGCTTCCTCAATGTCAGGTTCATTTGAAATGTAGTTAGAGTCGGTTTTCGATAATGTATTTATTATCATATTATTAAGGGTAGGTGAATCTAAGTGGGGGTACCAGATGGTCTTGATTGAATTTAATTTTTCCACGGAAGACATTTTATTTCAAATAAATATTGGGAAATGATTTGAGACGGCCGAAGTGAAGATTTCTGCACAAATTCTAGTTGGATGCATTGTGACTATACTTTCCACCCGGCAAGTAAAATATGTGAGTATACATTGTGAATATCCTGTGAATATTTATGTATATATGTATATTGTCGATTTATATACAGTATATATATTTCATACAGTTCACGTTAACTGTCTTCAGTAAATGAATTTATATTTCAAATATGTTTGATATAATCACCCTTACATTCCCAGTGCGTTTTACATCTTTTTTCAGAAAATTTTACACTCTGCGATTTGGTATGCTTATCGCGTCAATAATTGCTAAATTAGACGAGGAGAAATTGAAGGAGAGTATATTAAAGTTGAAATTGAATTCAGCGACACAGCAGTGTTTTCTTGTATTTCAAGGTTGAGTGACCAACGATTCCAACATTGAAGAGACATGTCAGTTCACTTCATTGCCAGGGAATTTTGAATTCTCAGGTATGGGAACCATTAAAGTTAGGGTTCAGCTAGTTCAAATTTTTAAGTTTGGGTTAATAGTTATGAACTAGCAGGACCCGTGTAAATTCCTTCGACATTGTGATCGATAACTTAGGTGGACCCGTGAAAAAATTCCGTCAACATTACCTATCCTATGCTAAACTAACCCATCTTAACATAACATATCATGACCTATCCTATCCTAACTTAACTATCTAACCTAACCGAACCTTTCCTGATAAAATGTCAAAGAAATTAATGCATGTAAATGCCATCTTTTGACGTTACACTGAGGAATTTAGTTTTCATGATAAACCAGACTCGGAAGAAAGCGTAAAGGTAGGACTAACTAAGGAAAGAAAAAGCAGAATATTAAATGGATATTTAATTTCAGTCAAATAGCGTCTTAGGCAATTCAAAGAGAAGACATGGTTGACCTATCTTCTGCTCTGATAATATTTTTGTGTGTTCATATATTTAAATATTCATTGTTTGTTTCCATTTCTACCGCCTATGTGTGACGCTCATAAAGATGCTTAATGACCGTATCTGTGATACGAGTGTCACCAGGGTACAAGTTCTAGGATATTTTTATTGCAGATACTGTAAGGATGGATTTATTTGTTTGTCGTCTACATTCTGGGATTTACTTTGAGGATTAATTCATAAAAAATGTTGAAAACTATCATTTCTGACGAGTCATGTGGGTTTTTTTGCTATCCAGTCTATTGGCAGTGTAGATAAAAAAGAACTCAGAGCCAAAATACGAGCAAAGTACAACTGTGATAAAACTGCCTAATTAGGACAACTAATGCACATGGCCCGTAAAAAAATGATAGGTTTATATATCGGACCAACTGAGCTTGAACATCGCCTTCACATGATTTCCCATGGTATTCTATGGCTTTCCTATGCTTTTTTAAGTCACAACTGCTGATATTCTATCCAACCTAATCTAACCTAACCAACAATACACGAATCAGTGTATTGTTGAATGCTCCTGAATTGAATTATAGTTATCTGCAGTTATATATATTTATCTGCAGTCATATATATTTATTTTCAATACACATGATAGTCTCCGGCGTCTTTCTTGCTGTCGAAGTCTTGCTGCTTCTCTCTTACGGTTGGGCATGTTTTCATCCATGGTGGCCTCTATAATGAATAATGAATCTATTCTTTCATCTTTCACGTTTATTCTAAATTTTATGGAAGTAGTCAATACGAATGTTCAGTTTAATTATAGAAACACTATTCTTTACCCACGGTCGCAATACCTAGCATAAAAAAATATTAGTGACTTTTTACTGTAAAAATAAATGTTTCGTGTAAGAGAACAATATATCTTAATTTGCTTTAGATATTTCAATCATGAAATGAATTTACATGTCAGTCAATTTACTTGAGCGTTTGTCAGTTGCCCCAATTCATTGCAGGATGTTTGATTATTAATCTCGCCCATCTGTATCCAACTGAGTGAAGGAAAAACACGGTCGGGACCAAACTGCTTGCTGTTCTGGCTCTGAAAACACGGAGTTCTCTAAGTTCCAAAGATAAATGTCTATAGCACACTAAAGCAGACACTTTACTGAGAGTAGTGCCCAAGTTGGATTTGCTTCTGCTGGTCCTGCTTAATATTTTGCTCAATCGTCAAGATTGAGGTCACTGACCCTGGATCTGGAAATATTATTCCTAACTAGGAGATCACTGGTTTTACGATTTTTGTACAACACACACACTTTAATAGCAGTTCCAGGATCTATAGGTTTTACAAAGTTTTAAGCTTCTTTTTTAGCGTGCAAACATGGTCTCACCGCATTGCAGATCGAACGTCTGATGCAATTTCACTGAGAAAAATCTAGTCACAAAACCGGCACAGAAAAGTGTGTCAATAATGTACATCAATAGTCGATGTATTATGACACACATTTGTGTGTCATGGGCTTATTAGACACACTTATGTGTGCTGACCCTGACACATTTAACGTAAGTAAATTTTATTTCATAAAAAAATATTTTGCTTTCTCGGACTGACCACTGTTCCCAATTCGGTTTTCTACGAAAATTTTTTGAGCCATTTGCAGCGTGAATATCTGATTTAATCCTCTCTACCACTTTAATACGAAGTAAGAGGAAATACTTCAATTTGCATTAAAATGTTTCTGAACAACCGTTTGATGCACACAGGTGTGTCAGAATTTCTCTCAGGGTAGTGCCACGATTGAACTCTTCTTGGCTGGACGCTCGATAGCCCTAGCTCCTCATAGTCATTCTTTAGGCCTATGCTTTGCGCCCAGCTTTTCATTCGTCTTTAAATGCTTTGAAACAATGCATCACTTTGATGCTCTAATATACAATATCCCCTTCATGTTCTAATATGTTTCTTCACAGTTATGATTTAAATTTCTGAAATTCATGACATACTACTACTTTTCGTACTTTGTTACTTCGTTTTGTCATTGAAATTGAATGACGTGTACTTGAGAAATAATTACTCAAATAATATCACAATAATTTACCTATTCCTTCAATCGATATATCCCCTCAGGGGGATACAAATATTGTATCTATGGGAATTGGCGCTCCCAGGGGGACTATGTGAGGGCCCGAGCTAAAGGTTAGGTAGCTTCCTTTTTCTTGAAATAAAATAAGTTTTTATTCTGTTACGGACCATCTTTTTTCGGTTCACTGCTGTCCTGTTTTTTCAACACCTACTACTTTCTTCTTCAACTTTGATTTTGTTTCATAAACTTCTTTCTCATCTTACTGTTTCTATGCCCATTCTGCATAGATTCCACGTTCCCTAAACTCCATACTAAATGGTGCCTTCCTCCTTCCTCTCTTTGGATCGCCTTTGTAGCGGATAGGGAGGCTTAAACTAACTAATAATCTAATCTAATCTTTAATCGTTATAATGTGAACGAATTAATTTTGCTATTTGATGTAAACAAGAAATCGAGTGATTAAATTAAGAAAACAAAAAAGAATTATCCTCACAATAATTGTTCAATTCAGAAAAAATGATCGTATTTAAAAAACCAACGATTGCGTTGGTTTGCAATCATAGTTTCATTTTCTGCCTGCTGATGGTGATCCAGGCGCTGTCCAGCGTCTCAATAGGCCGCAAATGGGTAGGTTTCGGTGCCAACATGACTCAAGCTTTTGTGGAATTTCTCGGAAATTGCAATTTCATCCATGACGGTTTGTGTGGCACTATCTGCAAAGAGTCCTGCCAACCTCGCGTGCCACAAGTCCTCGAGGTGCGTTTTTGCCTCCGTGTACCTGCCGCGCGTCGGGGGAGAGCAGACTGAGGGCTTCACGTGCTGGTATTTCCATGGTGAGTGTTGGAATGAAGTCTTAAGAATTGCAGCTCTGAAAAAAACTCTAAAGGCGAGTACATAAGTAAACGTGCAGTTGGTATGGTCCTAAGAGTATACATCTGGATTTTTAAAAATAAATTTATATTTTGCAGGCATCTACAGAGAAACCTTGCCATTTCTCCCCTTCTCTATTCGTACAACTCGTTATTCGTCCAACATAATTCAACTCGCCATTCGTACGCTTGCCCCGCGAATTGGACAGTCACTGAGTCACCATGTTACTGGTCGTGTGACACAATCGCCAATTCAGTCTCGTGCCAGCTAGCCTTCGTAAGCAACGCACGAGATACGCAAGTGTCGTGAAACTTAGTTGTATTTTATCATTATTGCTGTTAATACTATACCATAACAGTGCATCGATGGGCCTAAAAAATTTGTGATATAACCAAGCCTAAAAGTAAAGCAGAATGGCGACCTGTACATGCCTACAAAAAGAACTGGCGTTACAAGCAGTTCACGTCAGTCGGAACGCGGTTAGTAGAGCATAGCATCTAATTGGGTTATATTTTCTTACTTTTCGAAATATCGTCTTCTCACAGGAAGACAAGCGAAAAACCGTTCAAAATGTGCCAAAAGCCACCTTGACGAGAAAATTGGGTTTTGGAGTTTGTACAAAGCATGCTATTATCATCACCATCAAGATCTGCTGTAGAACACGCAAATGCTAATCGCAGTAGAAGTAATATTTTTCTCAGCAATGCACCTCATCTTCGGTTAATTTGGCGAACACCATTACTCGTCTGCCAGCCTGAATGAGCTTTCTGAATAATTTGAGCAGCTGATGAGCATGAGTCTCTCAGAGAGCATTTCTAAAAACGGTAATTTTCTTCAATAATTGTTCCTTGATCAAATGTACCGAGCTTCACCCGGCAGTTCATTCTTACTTTTGAAAATGTACAGTGTATTTGTTGAACATGTCTCTTCATCTGTTCTTGAGGCTGATGACCCATCATACTGCAGTAGCAGACAAAATAATGTCGAGAATATATTGTTTTGAGCATGTGTGAGACAGGACACAGATGTGAGAAGCGATTACAGGGGAGAAAACCAAAATTTCTGTAAAGATCTTCGAATTATTTCCAATGTTGATTTAAACACACGTACACTCAAATTATTTACCTCGCTCAGAGTTGTCTAGTATATCGCCTACAAAAGACAGTTCCGAGTGCACCAAATCATTGTGAGAGCTTTCTGATCTTGCCTGTAGCGGCTATCTCAAAAAAAGGGCTACCAATGAATACAGAATTACTTAATCGAAGGGTTGATCGCGTACTTCATCAAACAAAACGATCCTCTGAATTATTTGGTCCCAGCAAGTGCAGCGTACGTGTCTTGGGCGACTGTAGTCTTGCGGTACGCGGTGGGAGAAACGCTTTTCTTGCGCAGGTTCAGTAAAATTCTCATTATTCGTTGAACTTTAGAAATAGTGAAATACTTTCATTTGATTAAAATACCTGACGATATTTCTTCGAAATTCTTAACCTATGACATATTTCAGTAGATGTTGAAATTTTCTGGACATTTTTGCCCTATTTCAAGATTGTGTTGAGATCGAACTCTTCTTGACTTGAAAATTTTGAGGTCGAATGATATACAAAAATTCCACAGACTGAAGGGTTATTAACTAAGCTGATTAAAAATTAGAGGTGTTATTAGTAAGCGACATCAATACAAGGGCGCCTTAGAAGTGTAGAATGTTACACTAAGTTTTGTTCTAAATGCCACATCCACCATTCTAGGCCGTCTCGTGCCTAGAAAAACTTTTCGAGCTTTTAAAAACTGAATTTTCACTATTTGCAGCTCCCACTATTTACACCCCACAGCTCTGAGGAATTTGCATCTGCAAAAATTTATTTCTTTAACTCACCACATAATCCCCAAGACAATTTTTTAAACCTTCACAGAATATGCTAGCTATCATTTGAGGCAATGAACGGCAATTTTTGTTAACCAATCTTTCCAAGAGCGTCTTCCTATGTTAACCAAAATGCGACGCCTCTCACAATTTCCACAAAATAAGCCGAGCCCACTGTCTTGTTTCCAGCGGGGTATAGTTCTCTCCGACGCTGTGATAATTGTACAGGTTTCTTAACAGATGTCTGATGTTCCAAGTTGATTTTCCCCATTTATGCGGCCCTAATGATGCGGCCTTGATCAAATGCTGACATACTTTTGCACTTATGCTCATTTCTTCGGAACATAAGGTAAGTTGGAGCTCTGAATGCCTTCAAAACAGGTCCTTATTACTTAAAAAATACTTCAAGAATTTAGAGGCAAAAACTGATCATTTATACGTAATTACGTTCATATATCTGTACACACATTCTTGTGCATACATGTGTGTATATGATATGTATCCAAAATATATTTGGCTACCTAAATAATTCTATATAATCTGTACCTATTATTTTATATGACATATAATTATCTTGTTCACATTATATGGACTGGCACAAATACAGGGTGGTGGCTAAAAATGTTACTTTTTAAAATTGCAATAACTTTTTTCATAAACAGGATAGGGAAGTAAAACTGGTATCATTGGAAATATGATGAGGTAATTTTTCATTTTTGTTATTCTTTACAGGATCCACGGTTCAACCGTCTGTGTTTTGTGTTCAACAGGGACCCAACATCTTCCGTTGCGCGTTCATAACCTTTCCTTCCAGATCTTCCTTTTATTAATGCTTCTCACAATAAACTGGAATTGCCATTTCTGGAAGTTCCTCTGAATCGTTATTTTGTTAGCTTTCAATCGGTATTCCAAGAAGAATTTCCTGAGTATAGACGATTTATCCAATTTTCGTCATTTCTTCGGTGATGAGCCTGCGTTGTTGAAGAGTCTGTTCTGCCGTGTTTGCTGATTATAATAATCTTCTCGCCTGCACTCCTGATGTTTATGCTTATTAGTGCAAACCAGATACGTAAGAAAACATTGAATTCTTTATTTTTGTGTGCTCAAAGATATAGTGTCCTATTTCATGTGTTTAGAAAGTTGTTGGAATTTTAAAATGCATAAATTTTTAGAAAACACCCTGCACATGTATATAAAATACATAAAAAGATATTTGTATTTATCGCATTTTTTATTGAAAAGTAAATAATAAACGAGTTTATTCAAAATCTAATCCAAATGATCTATGGCATTTTATGATCGCTCTATTGAAATTATATTAAAACATGTTAAACACCATAGAAGCAACCCAAAAAACTTCTCATTATGGTGTAGTTGACAACAAATTCATCCAAACTTCCTTGGTAATTTTTATGCACAAATCGATTAAACGACATTTTTTGCCTTGTACTGTTTAGTTCGATTGGCGTGAAACATTTTCTAACTAAAATAAAGTCTTCATTTTTTATAACTAGACTTTTAAAGAAATGCTAGATAATCATGAAGAAGACCATGAACCCATCCGTTCATTCATTTTTTAGAACCATTTTCGATAAATATCAGTCTTTTGTAGTCGCATATAATCTCTTCTATGTATGAGTACGATTCTGATTTTAATTTCATGGTGATCATTCCTAAATTTACAATTACTTCTGATCTATATTCGCCAGCATTTTGTGTGCAAGAGGTATATAATTCCATAATCAAAATATTACTAAATTATAAATTTCTCCAAGAATCTTTCCCCCACTGCTAGTGCTCTTGCCGTCAATTCTACCTTGTGTGGTTGAACAAATTTTGGAATAATTTATCCGACCACCAGTGAGAATAATACGGTGCTTAAAATTTCTACTTTTCCGTGGTGTATGCCTCATTGACATTTGCTATACAATATTCTACACACAGTTAAATCAAGTATTTTGTGTATTTTGAGAAATCCATTATTACTAAAAAGATGCCGAAATAATCATGCGTTAGTCGCTTTTCTACTCACCCTTCCCCGATTAGCTGTTTTGATCACTACAAATTTAGCTTCTTTTTTCTTAGCGTTCTCCCAAATACGATTGTTCCCTCAAAAAATCTAAATACTCTCATCATTACCCATATAGAACTGGAAATATGACTATTGGCATTCTCTAAATGTTCTCAATATTTACACAAAATTAACACCTGACATTTAATTAAATAATCAAAAGATAATCAACTACTTTCGATATGTTACAAATTAGTGCTTGGAATTTACAAAGTTCCTATAACTTGTTCTTATAATTCTAACAGTAGGGATTCAAGCACTATGAACACTCTACTTACGATTTGAATTAATTTAAATTGTCACTTGCTTTATTACAAGTGCTCCCTGTAGTGTCCTATTCATAGGCCGTGTACAGTAGTTATTCAGGACAGTACGTGCAATTTACGCACATCTATTTCTCTCAGGTAACTACTCGTTTTCATTTTCAAAACTGGCTCGACCAAATTAATTCCGCCCACTGCTCGGTGTCTTGCAGTTTGATATGTTTCTTAGCGAAAGGCACGAAGATTGGATCTGATCGAGCCATTAGTTGTTTTTCAGCTACTGCTCTGTTTACTCAATTACAAGGTCTGGTGATTTTCTGAATCATTCAAATCGGCTGCCTTTTTTTTTAAATGTACCGCTAATGGACTTGGTCACAACAACTTGCTTGTATGTACTTTTTCAACACTAAGAGAGCCCAATAAACTCATATTACTCAAGCTTCAATTATTTTTAAAGCGCTGTCGGATTGAAAAAAATACTTAATACTCCCAAGGCACGTCAAAAAAGACAAATGATAATGTTTCACAAAATTTATTAAAAGCGGTGAGCGTGCTGAACGTAACGAACGGAGTGAACGTGGTGAATCCATTGAACGCAGTGAACGCAGTGTATGGGATGAACTTTGAGAAAACGATGAATGGGGTAAATACGGGGAAATATTAAATATCGTGGCTAATATTTGAATGAATGTATGGGCCGAGGCTTTAAAAAATCATCAGCGGCTCAAATACTTGGATAAACCTCATTGAATTTTCAGCCTTCCATATTCGAACACATGACTTATAAAACTCATAGCGTTTCAAAAAATGGGCATAAAAAATGTACTTGTTACAAAGGGGCATGAACCTTGTACGCTTTTAAGTACCAAATATACAGGCATAAACATCACACAATCTTCGATCATTCCTCATACTAGCAAAAAAAGCAAAATCATGCTAGAAATCTGAAGTGTGGACATAAACAAAATTTGAAATATCGAGTTCACGCACTCGCATCCCAATTTTTGTGAACAAATTGTGCTCAACGCTGATGATGATGACAATAAAAAACTGATAGCAAAGACAGCTGATTTAAAAATCATTTTAATAAGTGAAGGTTTCGGCTTCAAGCTCAAGACATTATCAACACCTGTGAAAGATATTTGAAATACAAAAAATAAGCAACGGCTAAAAGACAAAAATAACACGACTTAAAATAGTGCGAAAAAGGGGTAACTGAGATAGTATACTACAATGACATTTTGAAAATCAGGCTATTTCTAATTGGAATGATGATAACATTGAATTTAAAGCCGGTTTCAATTGTTTAATGTACAGAGATTCTAGTATATGTAGGACGTTTCTATTTGCACAGAAACTTAAAATTGAAAAAGCAGATTTGCTAACTATTACACTACACTGCTCAGCGTGATCCCTAATGGCTGAAAAAGATGGTTTGGCTAAAACTCTACCCGTTCTGGAGCTCCTACCAACGTGCTCGAAAAATCTAGTTCTAAAACTACGTTGTGTGCAACCCACATAGCTAGACCCGCACAGCGGGCAACAATACTTATAGATTAAGCGAGAGCACAGTTCAGTAGGCAGACGGTCTTTAAATCTGAAAAACGATCCTATAGTACACTTGTTTGTCAATATTGGAATAAAATCTAAGCAATTGTAAAATTTCTCCCCTAGCTTTGAAACGTCACTGGCTAGCTTCTCGGACTGTGCACCGTAAAAAGGCAGGTTACAATACAATTTCTTTTTCTTTACAGTTGTCTCAGAGTAGGTCGGTGTATACTTTTTGTCTAAAAATAGCCTTATCATTTTAGAGATCAGGTTATTTGGAAAACCATTGTTGCTGAAAAAAGTTTGTAGAAAATTAAATTCATCATGCATATTAAGGTAGGTTGAACTTATATGAAATGCACGATGCAACAAGGTTTTAACGCTATTGAGTTTAAATCTAAATGAACAAAAACTAAAAAAGCTAGTGCCTAAGCCCGTAACGGTATTTTTCCTATAAACAGAAGTTACGAATCTTTGCTTTTGTTTTTCCACGGAACAGTCAAGAAAGGCAAGCTTATGGTTAGTCTCACATTCCATCGTAAATTTCAAATTAGCGTGCTTGGAATTGATGTAGTCCAAGAATTTCGTTGCATGACACTCCTCACGGAATCAAACAAAAGTATCGTCAACCTACCTCCTGTAAAAAATTGGCTTAAAGTCTAGCGGACACTCGAACAACCAGTTCACTTCATGATGACACATAAAGATATTTGCGAAAGTCGGTCCTAATGGCAGACCCATTCCTAAACCTTCTGTTTGCTTATAAAATCTACCTTGAAACATGAAAACAGAATTCAGCACAGCCATTTCGAGTAAGGATTTAAAATAAATCATAGTCAAACCTAACACTACTTGACTAGACTAATACAGGTACCCTAAGCAAATTTGTACTGTCTCATGTAGATGCACATTAGTAAAAAGATTTTCAACGTCGTACGAGACCATAAAACAGGGGGTCTCTATTTTCAAGTTACTGATTTCAGCGGCAAATTGTTGGGAATTCGTGACAGTGAACTGGTTAGAGGTGACAATAGTTTCATGTTTAATGCTCTATGTTTAAGCATAAATAATGACGAAATAATTCACCGATTTATTCGCATCCAACCTGTCGAAGTGTTAGAGTTCAGTAAAAAAAACTTTTTAAATAGAATTTAAAGTGGAGAATTTATTTTTTTCACGTAGAGAGTCGGAAATGAGTTTCAACATTCGTAAGCCGGTGGATGCGTTGGTTCGTAACCAAGCTGCTGTCATCTGCCTCCAATTGGTGGTAGAGGCGTTGTCCAGCATCTCAGTAGACAGAAAATGGATTCCTTTTGGAGCTAACTTGACCCAGGTTTTTGATGAAAACTCCACGGAAGTTACCCCTCCAAACATCAGGATTTGTGCGTTGCACGCTTCAAGGAGTCTTGACATTTCTTGACATTTTTGTTGCAGAAATTAGCTGCATAGATCAATTGATGGATGGTTAATTAAAAAACATCTGGTATGAAGTATCCTAAATTTTGCACATGATCACATTTTCACGTGGCTTCCCAATCCAACCTAAAAAATGAAATTGAAAATTCCCAAAGTGGTGATCAATCTGGTGCGCAGCCAGGCCGTTGCAATGGTCCTCTGCTTGCTGATGTGGATGGAGGCTTTGTGCACAGCCCCAACAGACCGCCTATGGAGAGATTTTGGAGCCAACATGACCCATGTTTTTGGTGGAAACTTCACGGAAATTACCGTTACAAGCATCATCGTTTGTGCTTCGCTCGCTGCAAGGAGTCCTCTTGCCAACCTCGCGTGCCACAAGTCCTCGAGGTGCGTTTTTGCCTCCGTGTACCTGCCGCGCGTCGGGGGAGAGCAGACTGAGGGCTTCACGTGCTGGTATTCCCAGGGTGAGGAATGGATAACATTCTCAAGTTGAACTATTCTACAATGAACTGCTCTAAATCTAGATTAGAATTTTTCCTTAAGCACTGAAATATTTAATAGGAAATATGTAAGAAAATTTAATTAATAAATACATGAACTAAAGTTTACAACACATTTCAAGATGTACATACATTAATATGCACATATTTTTTTCATTCATTCAAGTTCTGCACTGTTAAGAACCGTTTCACTGCTTTCATATCAATTCCAGAAAAATGCCTTCATGAAAAAATCAAAGCAATTAAAACATTCTCTTCATTCTGTTTCCTGATGAACAACCTAAATGGCTAGGCGCTGTCAAATTTCAATTGAAAATTTTAAAGCTCACACGCACATTCCGCGTTGCAGTGTGCAGCCACAAGGGAGAACTGCTGACTGAAAATGAAACCGTCACCGTCGCTGACCCAATCTGCCCAGGCACTCAAACCCTCACGTGCAAAAAGCAAGGGATGATGTTCCAAGGTGAGATGTATAAATAATGAATGATTTGAATCTGTTCAATTCGCAAAAAAGTAAAATGTTGCAGAAATCAGACCACTTTTTCACCTGATATTCATAGTTTTAGTAGTTTATTATTTCCTGTGAGTCTAAAAAAACATTTCTCCGAGAAGAAATGATTTAATTTACACGGTGCCTTTGTGATACAAAATCACTTAGATGCGATATCTGAATATGCTTCTTGTCCTCTTACAGACGCACTTCCAGCTCACGCCCCCTGCACAGCCTCCTTCACGCAGCACGCTTTTGGTTGCATGTACGACAGCTACTACCAAGGCACCTACTGTGAGGCGCGCCAGCACTGCGAGTGGCTGGGGGCGAATCTTGCTTCTCCGGAGACTGCCAAGGACACTGCTGACATGATGGCTTACTATGCCACCAAATATGGTAAATGAATGTACACAACCTCTGCCAGTTGTTACTTCAATATGTGTTCACATCTGCCAGCAGATACTTGAAATGTTTGTACACGACTTCAGCCAGCAGATTCTTCAGGCTTAAAATGATATTTTCCAATTTCTCGACCTAACGGAATTTTTCGAGTTCATCACGCGTTAAAAGACGAAGAAAATTACTGATCATCTTTACTAAAACACTCCCTAAACTTCAATATCGCTATTTATAAAAAGCAACGTTTCGACGTTCTTACATCATCATCAGGCTGAAAAAAAGAGTAAATTTACAATCACAATACTAAGAAATGCAAATCAAAAGCAAAAACAGAGTCAGACGATTTAAGAAGAAAAATCCAACACAAATCACATTGCAAAAATGACTAGAGGCAAACAATTTGTACAAAAGGAAGACTGATCTCTAGATGACTAGCTAATATTGAGCAACAGCTACGTGTTCACAGCACCAGAGGCAGGGCTAAAATGAACGATCAAGAGGTTTCAAACTTCTAACCTACATTCCTATTGAATAGTTTTAGAGCAAAAAAATTTATGGTATTTTCATTTAGGGACGGTTTAAATTGATGAATATGTAAGGCTTCTATTATTTCAATATGTTACTTTTTAACAACATGATATAAAATTTTAGTATTTGAATAAAGATCTTCGTTTGAGGGCTTGAAACTATGTTCAAGACGAAAGTGATTGAAAATAGAACCGTGGTACTTGTGCGCAGTTAATCTTTGTTTCAGGGTCATCCTAGTCATGCCAATGTAACTTTCATTAAGAGACTTACATTCTCTTCTGTCGCCTTTGAACTGATAAATGACATTGGCTTTCTCTAGGTCACTGACCCTGGATCTGGAAATATTATTCCTAACTAGGAGATCACTGATATTACGATTTTTTTAATACACACATACTTTAATAGCAGTTCCAGGATCTCTAGGTTTTACAAAGTTTTCAACCATATTTCTGAAAATTCGTTCGTCAATTCTGTAGTTCTTGTGCATTTGATTTTCATAAAATACATTTACATGACGTGCACAGGATCCTTTACTATCATCACTGCTCAAAATTCGGTTGAGAAAATTGTTGATTAACCTGTCAACCAGAGTATTAGGAAAATTTTTATTTATCAGTAATCTTTTAACCAGAAGAATTTCTGAATGAAAACTGGCCCAGTTGTTGCAAACTTTATGAGCTCTATTTAATGAAGTGTGAATAACACCCTCCTTATTTACCTGTGGAGCATCCCAATTATAGTTGATAGTTTCACCAGCATGAGAAGGCTTTACATACACAGACCTACAAAAGATAGTCGAACAAAAAGATAGTCATTCGAAAAGCAGATGAATGCAATAATTACGCACTATTCAAGCATGATGACTATAAACAGAAATTAGATGATATACTCGCTGATAATAGTAAGTTTGAACAGTTACATCGGGATCCAACAGATAAATTGAAGAAAAAACTGAATGAACTAATATGTCGCGTAAATGCTGTTCCGAATAAGTATTATTTGAAAAAACTCGAAGGACACTTTTAGCCCGGATATATATACGGGAATGCCAAAATTCATAGAAGTCAAAATGATCCACCATTGAGGCCTATTATATCTCAAGTTCCTGCTGTCACTTATCCTGTTGCTAAGACATTGTATAGAATTATTACGCCCTATATCCCTCCGAGGTACATGCTCAAATCAACTGACGAATTCGTTGCCTTACTACGTTCTAAAGCCCCTAGTGGCATAATAGCATCATTAGATGTTGAGTCTTTGTTCACCAATGTACCGGTTTCTGACACAATTGAGATAATCTTAGAATGTGTGTATAACAGTGAAGAACTTTCTCCTCCTAATCTGCTCCCTCGCCATATCTTGAAGCAACTTCTCACAATCTGTACGACTGAAGCTCCGTTTCGGCACATTGACGGCAGCTTGTTCCGCCAGGTAGATGGTGTTGCTATGGGCTCCCCTTTGGGACCCACGTTTGCCAACTTTTACATGTCTCATGGGGAAAACCTGGTGCTGTTAAGCCGATAATGTACTGCAGATCCGTTGATGATATTTTCGTGGAGGTGGAGAATGTATAGCAGTTGGAGATGTTGAGGGATTTGATGATGGAGAATTCGGTGTTACGTTTCACGTATGAGTTGAATGTACAAGGGAAGTTACTATTTTTGGATGTTTTGGTTAAAGCTTCGCAGGGTACTTTCCAGAGGTCTGTGTACGTATAGCCTTCTCATGCTGGTGAAACTATCAACTATAATTGTGATGCTCCACAGGTATATAAGGAGGGCGTTATTCACACTTTATCAAATAGAGCTCATAAAGTTTGCAGTGGTTGGGCCAGTTTTCATTCAGAAATTCTTCGGGTTAAAAGATTACTGATAAATAACAATTTTTCTAATACTCTGGTTGACAGGTTAATCAACAATTTTCTCAACCGAATTTTGAGCAGTGATGATAGTAAAGGATCCTGTGCACGTCATGTAAATGTATTTTATGAAAATCAAATGCACAAGAACTACAGAATTGACGAACGAATTTTCAGAAATATGGTTGAAAACTTTGTAAAACCTAGAGATCCTGGAACTGCTATTAAAGTATGTGTGTATTGCAAAAATCGTAAAATCAGTGATCTCCTAGTTAGGAATATTTCCAGATCCAGGGTCAGTGACCTAGAGAAAGCCAATGTCATTTATCAGTTCAAATGCGACAGAAAAGAATGTCAATCAATCTGGCCAGGCGATTTAGAAGAAAATGATACCCTGGCCTGTCGGTAGACTACTGCTAGAATATGAAAAGAAAAGATCACACTCCACACAAAAAACTTTACATGAATGCTTTTAAAATTGACAGGTGTGTGTTTTTCAATCGTTGCCCATACCAGCAACACAAGGGTCATGGTACAGTGAAATGATATATATTCTGGAAAATTAAGAGCTAGATTCAGCATTAACACATGTTTTCACCACGAGACACCCCTTATAATATGTGAGCTATTTTTCTAGCCGGAAATTTGCTGCGCGGTTTGTAAGGTAAATTCCTCTGAGGTGCAAACATATTCCGAGTCATTTGTGACGATTCTGCTCCATTTTTGTATAATTTTATTTTGAAAAAATCAATAATGAACAACGATAGGCTTATGTTTTTCAATTTTGTGTTGTTCGTTCATGTACGCTCAAAACCCAATGCACCTTCCCAAAAATGAAAATTGTAAAAGATGTTGAACATTGAAGCAAGCCTGACAAAAGAAACAGTTATTTCAACAAATTATTTAATTAATGGCCAACCTACGATACGCTTCAACTCTCTATGGCTACTAAAACGACACTGTTTTAGCTGTCAGCTGCATGGTGAGCAAGCTCATCAACCCTGTGTCTTGCCAAGCACAAGTTCTCTAAAAAAAAGCGCTCGTTCCGCCCCACTCTAATGAGTGTAGAGTTAAAAAGAAATGGAACAAGTTTCTGTACAACATTACACATAATAGTGAATACTAACAGAGGTAAGAATTATTTTTTTCTATCTCACATTCCAGTTTTTACAAAGAATCTTTTCATGTATTCTTCTACGTGGAGCAGGTGGTTAAACTTACGACTTTAATACTGAAAGAGAGTGGATAGACCCCAGTTTGCAACTCACGGTAATTTCACCGGACCGAAGCTCTCTGGGAGTGAAATGAAACAAAGAAGAGAAGCAAGTACAGGGTGGCGCATAAGTAACGCACCCTTTTAAAAAATTAATAATCAATAAACCAAGAAAGGTATAACGATAGGGTTTATTGCAAACGATAGAGGAACTTTTAAAGTTTATTTACTTGTCGTATCCTGTTTACAGATACCCAGTGTATATTGCGGTAATAAATCTTTAAAATTTACTTTCAAAATGGTGCGTTACTTATGCGCCACCCTGTATAAGGGGTTAGCAGGGAACTCTTCAACTCACTGAGCTTGCGTTCCACTCACCCACTCTCTCTTTTATTATAAAAACCTGAAAAAACTGCTATTACTCGATTGTAATAATCGTCCGATCAATGATCGTGCTGAGATTTTTCAGTTCACCGATACTCGAAGATTTAATTGCAGAATCAGTTTACATTTTTTTCTTTGGTTGTGCTTCAAAGTTTTGGGGTAATTTTTCCTTTTAACCTTAATGATGAAAAGCTTAACGATAAATCATGATAGGCGGGGCTCTGGTCTTGACATGTTGAATATTTGCTTGCATTGTAAATATCTCTATTTTTCCAACGGCAAAGTTTGGTGCTGAGCATTATTTTCTGAAACCTATTTCATTCGTACAGTATATGAGGCTAGCAGTCGTAATCCTAGTATCCAGGTCACAGCAATTAAAGTTTCTTCAGCAACATCATTTAACGTCGAGCTTGCACGTTTGATCGCATAATATTTTCCTAAAGACCTAACTTTGCAGTCAACTGGATTATTCTATTTGCCATGTAAAGTAAAACAGTTCTCAGGAGTGTAACCTCATGAATGAGATCTTTCAGAAATGAGTTCGCATGACGCATAATATTCATAACTCACTGTCAATTAACGCATTTCTTAGCTGGGAAACCGTCGTTCCACGTGGGCTTAGTCAACAGCGACGGAGTCTGGCGCTGGGCAGCCAATCAGAGAGAGGCGGACCCACCTCGGAAAGGGAGTTGGGATCCCGGACAACCTAATGGAGATGGGAAAACGTGTATCATGTGGTCACATCCCTCAGGATATAAATTCAACGATGCGCCAAATTACTGGCCGGGTAGAGCTCTGTGTCATGTTTGGGGGATCTATTGAGCACTTTGATCAAATTAGGCTTTTCCAGTCCGAGTGCTGGCCTCTCACATTCACCTTGATAGGTCTGAAAAAGAGCGGACTGTACCAGTTGTGATGAACAAGAAATAAGAATCATACTTTTTACATGGTTCTACAGAACAGTAAACGAGGGATTATTATTTCAAACCGCAGAACAGCAGATGCCTTTATTGTTTAGTGCTCGCCGTGGTCAAGTGGTTAAGAGTTCGCCCTCCCATAAGGATGTCGAGGGTTCAAATTCCGACGCTACTTAGCGATTTCTACGTTGGGCGTGAGGGAAAACTCTAGTACAATATCCCACTCAACCCAGGTGTCGGAAATGGGTACCGGCTTTCCGAGGGTAGCCGTCACGGTGTCCTAGTGTTGGTTATAAGGCATTTGAAAAAATTTATAAGGTCATAAGTATCAGGTTCGATAGGAATAAAGCATCATATTCTATCTATTGCTGGATTTCTCCGCTTTTGTCACGTGTAAGCAAAGGAATAATTTAGGAGTAAAACATTATCCTGTGTTTCATGAGTTCCTTCTATTTCTGCTTCTTAAAAACTGCTTAATTAAACAACAAAAAGAAAGTTGGCATCTTCCTAAAATTTTGAACCTTAACGTGTAATTTTAATTCCGAAAACAACAAATTGAATTTTCATTCGATTGCTAAAAAAGAAAACAATAACAAACTCAGCGTTAGATGAAGCGTTCAATCGCATTTCCATGTGGAAAAGTCATAACATCGGTGAGCAATAACGAGAAAATTTAAATGTAATGTAATAGAAAGATTCATCCACGGCGTTGTACAAAAGAAATTTATTACCATGACGATCTTGAGAACTTTCTTATTGCTACACTTGTAACATTTCCCAAAATTAAATTCCAAGATATCTGTGACTTGCGCGCGTGTATTACGCAATGCTGGCTTTCTGAGCTACGACGTATCCATAATTTCGTCAATAGAAGTGTGTTTTTTTAAGACTTTGAGTTAGGATTTATGGTTGAAATACAAAAGGAGGTAATGGTTATGTTAATATCCGTGCAGCAGAAATTCAGCAATTTCTGTTAATCTCGAAAGTTTGAAGGATGCTAAAATGTGTGCTTTTCGAAATTTAGGTGGACACTAGAAAAATGGGCTATGTAACAATGGCTCTCATTTTTATGAAGAAATTTAAATTCTTAATAGGGGCTTTAATTAATAGAAATAACAGCACCATTGAGATAGGTGCCATAGTCTAACTGCTCTTAAAAGCACACCCTCTTCATTTCCTTCTCTTAGATTTTTGTGACCACTTTTAGGTTTCGGATGTGTGAAATATTATTGTTAGATGTGCACATTTAGCGAGTGTTCTGACTTTACAATCAAGTATTCTAAGTTTGTTGGGTATGCGGATTTCTGAGTTGGTCGTGGTATTTGTGTTAATTCGCTGACTGTTGTGAAATTATAACCCATTCTCCTCTGCTTTGTTGTTGTTCATTTGAATGTTATAGGTTGCATGAAATCCTACCAAAATGTTAACGGAGACCAGGTAAAAGTAATATCTCCCACCTAAAATCAATAAGCATTTAAATAAATTAGTAGGCACTGGTAAAGCTTCAAAAACAGTGAAATGAATAATTCTCTGCTAAATTGTCGTCTCGAATGATTTGCTGTTTTTTTTATACCGTGAAAAGATGTAAATTTTTCAAAATGATGGATATTAGATGTTTTATTTCATTGGAATTATTGAGATCATAAAACAATGTTCATGCCTGACAAAGTTTTGGAAGTGCCAGATTGATTTTGAACATGGATGTAAAAAATGATGATGGTACATACGTCTCATTCTACTGACATTCAGACGAAATTGTTTTTAGAGAAAGTTAGACGTCCGGTAAAAGTATAAAAGTATAAAAGTATGGCCGTTAAAACTGCCGATTGGCAAACCGTAAACTAAATAGGATATTGAACTTCACATTCACTGTTGCCATTTTACGTAAGTACATGAAAGAAAATAATTATAGTTAATTAATTCCCTGCCTATAAAGGGTTGTTATGCAACAAAAGGAATTTTGACGTTTACCTGAAATCATTCAACAGATCGTTAGCATTCAATCTTCAGCCATGCATAACACAGAAGACGCATTTTCACATTCAAGCCTTTCCGTTTCTGTCAAGAATTCCTAAATTAACTAAGTAACTGTTGTAGCATTACATCTTGAGCATGACTCGAAAGATAGATAAACTGAACGGGAATGATGCGTCAGCGCTGAGTTAAATAATTATAATTAACATTTTAAGAGAGACGTGACCCACCTATGGTCATGGAGGGAATTTTCATAATGCTGCTGACTGTCCAGCAGACACTGGATCAATTATCATAAAACTTAATGAAGACTAAATGAAGACACAATCTATTTCATGTTTGTTGTTTAAAAATGATCTCTAAAAAAACACTCTAATTTGAGTTGGATATTGAACTTCAGTCAACAGGCCGCACTTAACGTGTTAATTCGAGTTTTATTCACAAAGCCATCTCTGCTCAAGGTTCACATGAGAAACGCAACATAAGTAGTCCTCTGATTGATCGCATAGCTCGTGGCCTCGATGCATGTTGTAAGATCGATGAAATGAAATGATGAAGTGTGTGAAAATTTTACTTCTTTGATGTTCTTAACGCTAATATATATTTTTCTGTAGCCTCCTCATTCTTTATTCACTAATAAGTCTTATATCTATACTCTGCTATCACGTTTTACTCCAATTAAAACATCAAAACGACCCATGACTTTCATTACACGCTCAAGAGATGGGACTCCAGGTGCCTCAACTATGGGTGTTATGAACTGTCCCGTACAGGAGAACGTTTCGTCTTGAAAAGCATAAGAAAAATGTAAACTTCTGAGTATGTGAGTTGAAAACGTAAATTACGTGCCACTTGAAATTTCTTTGTTGCAAAAACAAGCGCGAAAAAAGCAAATTCGATGCATTGAATTTTTTTTCAGTAACTGCGATTAAAAAACTAATCTTGAATTCGATAAAGGTTGAATTGCTTTCTCTCACTTGGGTGTTACTTTTCATTGGACGATGAAAAATCGTGAAAAAGTTTATGCACCATCCAATATCTAAAAAAGACTCACATGTTCTCTGTAAACTTAAAAATAAACTACTTTCGCTAGATTCTACATTTAAAAATTCTTTGAATGAATTATGAAAATAAAGTCCATTTTACAAGATCTTGATATAGCAGGTCCAGCACTGGTCAATGAAATCTAATGCGTTATTCCTTTTAGCATAAAATTTACTCTGTAAGACAAATACCTTTTATATTGTATCGTCTTATTAAAAAATGTTTTATTTAGTGATATTCAAGCTGAAATGTTTCGTAACTGAATTAAGTCTATAGGTATACTCTATTTGGCTTAAACAATTTAAACAATTTATTTAAGACAGGTGATACAGAGGTAGAATGTTTCTTAAGTCTAGTAAAATGATCAAACTTGAGTATAGCCACCTGTGGGTCAGAATAAGTTCAGTGACTTCTAGGGCATTCTACCATCAACGTTATTCTAAGGTGTAAAATAATGTTCAACCTAATTCATTTAATCTAGTTTCGCATTAGACTGATCAATGAGATAGTTAACTCGATATCATATGCTTCATTTCACAATATAGCTCATTTGGACTAGATTTAACAGTATATTCGATAAACGATTTAAGAGCAGCCTGAAGATCGGCTATATTAACCATGGCAAATTACCTTATTAGGACCAGTCATGTAGGAGACAAGATTTGACTTGGTGATCTTAGACGACTAGTATTCTGATAGGAAGTGAGACTCTAGATTTCTTTTGAATACCTTGTAAGAATAACTTTCACGGATCTCCGCAGGGATTGAGTTCCAAGTTTTAGTTCCAACGAAGAGGATCCTGTGTTGCGACCGGGCCTTAGAATAATAAGGAAGCATGAATTTACTTCTATTCCGGGTTAAATGGTCGTGATGACCAGTTGTACAGTTAATAATTTTTTAAGGCAATAGCCGCCATCATTTGTTAATGTTTTGTAAATGAAACTACAAATGGAGATTTTGTCGAGATCCGAAAGTTTGAATACCTGAAAATTTTTGAATGAATCATTTGTGTGAACATTTTAGTCTAGATTACCTACCGCTCTAATGGCTATTTTTTGCAAAATTTTATGCTTCGTGATAGAATGAAATCTTCTATTATACAATCGCTATGAACTATAAATAAATAAATAAATAAATATAATAAATTGATGCTCAGGACCTTGCTCAAGATTGGAAGTCAAAAGGTACTTATTTCAATTATGAAACAGAAATTGATAGTTGTAATTTTTATTTGAAATTGAATATTACAGCGGCATGTGTGAAATAATGTGGTCTTATTTTCTAACAAGAATGAATTAGAGAGAATATGAAGAAACGAAGCGGCAGGAAAGAGTGAACTAGAAAAGTGAAACAAATTTCTTTAATTTCTGTTTAAAATGTAATTAAACTGAGCCGTGTGTAATATTAGTAGGTCATAGATTCTTATATGAATAAACCAAGCGGAGTACGAGGAGGTGAAACGGCGAGTGAGTTTCTACTAAATTAAACAACAAACTAGTGACAGCACACGTATAAAGTCTCCTTTACAGATTTGCACGCACTGATGCCGTATCGTACAGTAGTCTGAGTCACACTCGCATAATGTATCGTAGTAGGAAATTCACACGCACAACATATCGTAGTAGGAGTTACACACGCATAACGTATCGTAGCAGGAGTTACACACTCATAACATATCGTAGTAGGAGTTACACACGCATAACATATCGTAGCAGGAGTTACACACGCATAACATATCGTAGTAGG
>JACJUY010003211.1:36704-49413 GCA_014220935.1 Platorchestia sp. MABIK | reverse complement strand
GACTGGAATCAGTCTCATTTTTGTTCCATTGTGCATGTACATAGCTCGAGGCTATGGGATGGTCTTGCTTTGCCTCTTTGATTTCCCAGAAAAAAACAAATTAATAAAATCTCTTTTGATGTATTGGTTCTTTGCTCTCGTGAACCTATGAAAGCAGAATTATTTTTTAACGAGCATCAACAGATAAAATTAAACATTTTAATTTAAATCAAGCAATTGTGTCCGAACATTTTTGTCAGTTAGCTGACACGCTGACGTCCTTTTGACCATCATCAATAAAGGGGTTCTCTGCATTCTTCTACATGACACTGAATTGCTATCGAAATTGATTTGCGCTAACTTAAATTACAGTCAGGAGCCATTCTCAAATAGCACATTGGAGCACACCCGAGTCCAGTTAGGCACCATCAACTCGTTCTTCATTTCTGACACAAGGGATCAGTGAATGAAGCAAATATATTCGTAATTAAAACTAATAAATACGGTCTAAGCTCTAAAAAAAAGTGCGTGTAATTAACTTAGCATATTTAAAACTAGTCATACTGTAGAGTGTATAGAAAAAGCTGAGTTATCTGAGTATGCGCATAGCGATGACGGAAAAATTCCACAGAACAATATTTTGTGCTCTGAAAAAATGTGTGACGCCAAGGCTCGAATGTCGAGGTGACCCTACAATTTCTATTTTTGTGGGCCATTTTATAATGATGACACTTAACATCTAATGTGATTCTCCAATTTCTCTCAACGCAATTTCAAATGCAGAAACCAAATAATGCGCAAATGTAGATTCAGTTTTTGAAAAAGTACACACGTTTGGCAGGTAGGTTATTCCTCCATGCAAATTGTCGTGTCAAAGTTTCAAGGTAGGGGCTAAATTCATCGAGGGTTTTCTTATGGCAGTTTCATAGTTTTCCAAGTTAAGACACTCATAGTCAATCGCACAAATCTATAATTTCAAATTACCATTATAATAGAAATTTTGATACCAATTCCGATGGATCATTAAGTAGATCAGACAAATTTAAATATGGTGTATCACCAATTCTAAAGTTCCAAACAAATCATCGTTTTTTCACCATGATCTTAAGTAAATTATTGAGTACTGTAACATGTATTTATAATTTTGGGCTTTTTTAAATCAGTTACTCGAAAAATTCGCTTGTAACAAATTGATATTGATAAGTTCAATCCTGTATAGCGATAAATGCATTCCTATACTAATAAATTGAATAAATTAGAAATGTTAATACCCTTATAGTCGTGTGGCAACAGGGTAAATAAAGTACTTGCAACCGTACACTACAAAAACTAACATTAATTATAAAATTATAACCCTCTCTAGCATCTGATGACTGCCTCGAGGACAATTGCACCCGTAGAACCAGGAGGCCAATGATATTCCTCCACATTTATTTTATTCGAAGAGAAGTTATAGATGTTGTTATAGATTCTCTGTTATAGATTCTCTGTAGAAGAGTTATTCACTGTTCACGTTGTACGAGGAAGAGGCATATCTGTTGAGGAGGTTAGAGGTGGAACGAGACTATTTAATGGCACTGCGTCATCAGAGTTTGTCGAAAAAACTACTTATGAGCGATATGAACGTGAATGCTTCTAAGTCATTGCCAGTTTTTGCTATTCGTACCTTGACAATTTTTACATATATTTTATCATTCTTGTAATTTCATTCGACAGATTGGTGTTATTCTTATACAACACATTTTACGAACGGACTGTGAGCGAATCGCGACGAACATATATGTCCTTGAATAATGGTAATGTTATTTTCTTAGTGGAATATCGAAACCCAGTATGAGCCAATAACACTTATCAATGAAACAGTGACCGCTAATACAGTGAATGTGAAGTCTAGTGGCCACGAAAAACTTGAATTGATTGAGGTTGACCGTTGAAGCCGTGCCTTCTAACGTGCTCCCTTACATTCTGATTTGAAGCTTTCAATCGTGAAATTGTGTGGTAAATATGAACCTAATTAATTATAGAATTTTTAATTTAATATCATAATGGAAAATAAATTATTATGTCAATTGATAAACAGGGTAATATTTTGGGTATTACAGAGGTTTGGTGTGGTACTACCAGTTCTAAAAGCGAGGTGTCAAGTAACTTAAATTCATTTTTTTATACCACGGAATTTCTCACAGACACGAGGGAATCCAACGTTGAAATATTTATCGGTCGCGATGCACGATCTTTGCTGGTCATTAATGCACTCGCCTTATTGGGGAAAATTTCCATCTCTTGTCCACTAATACCTGATCAAAAAACGAGACATTTTCAGGTACGTAGATTTCTTGAAAAAGAAGCATCAGGTCTAATTGAAAACATAGCGCCTAGTTTTTAAGAGAAATCCACAATGTTAACTGAAGATTTTGTTGAATTCTCGAATTTTGAACACTCCATAAGTTGGACACACGCACTCACAAATCGTCTCTGGAAATATTCATACAAGCTTTGTTCATAGAAAAATTTCATTACCTTGATTTTGGCTCGAAACCTAAATCCTTTTCATGGGTTGCGAAGGCGTTAAATTTTTTATGTCAATTTGAGGCACTGATCTCCATTACGCTGGTACTTTTTACCCTAATTTCCACCGTGTTGATCTTACAATACATGTTAATTCTCCAAATCAGTCAATGGAAAAATGTATTCGTGAAGAAAGTTGTAATAAATCAATTCTCTTTTTTCCAAGCTTGATGTCGTCCTGAAATATGATTTCATTCAGAATACGGAGTAAAAATTACTAATATATTTATTTCAGGTGAGGCTGGATAAGTTCGAATGAATAAATCGTTAAATAATTCTATTTATGATTAAACTTGAAGTGGACTCGAAGTGGACGAACGAAGTTGCGTCATTGAAAATGTAAAATTATGTTTTTTCAACAGCTTAGGGGCTTTCACGCTGAACTTGTTAATTCAACTGCAAGAGGCCGTAGAAAATTTGGTGGCTTCTCCAGTACTATAATTTGCTCAGAATGAGTATTGGACAAAGGGATGTCGCCCGATATTACAAAATATTTAAAATGATTGGTGAAAATTTATTTCAATGTTCGCACTCTGCAACTTTTCAAGAAATGCCTCAAAAAAATCGTGCACGTAGGAGAACTAATTTTTTATATGTGTGTTTAGATGACGTCATG
The DNA here is from genome assembly GCA_014220935.1 of Platorchestia sp. MABIK. Taxonomy (NCBI): domain Eukaryota; kingdom Metazoa; phylum Arthropoda; class Malacostraca; order Amphipoda; family Talitridae; genus Platorchestia; species Platorchestia sp. MABIK. Next base: position 46,250 of record JACJUY010003211.1, on the reverse strand, counting down.
CAAAACGTTACCATTTTAAACTTTACATTATAAAACTTTCTGATCTTCCAGTTCAAGCTTGGTTAGGGTCGATTTGGCTTCCTGCCTAATTTTTTTATTCAGAATGCAAAAATCCTTCACCCTTTGTCCCTCCAACCGAATTCATAAAATCCAATATCTTGCATTGTAAAATATTTCTAAATTTTAGAAAACTCTAGACCAGATTAACAAGCGGTGTTCTTAAGCTAATTGTCAATGACACTGGAATTAATGCTCTGAGTCAGTACCGAACATTTCTCATGATCAAAATAATCAGAAGAGCAAGCTTTCTACCTCAAGTGAGGAGAAGAAACCAAGGCGTAGACAATCTCCTCCAATCACGTCTGGTAATTGGTAACCATGTATCATACAAGGGATTTTGTTTTTCTGACGAATGCATTTGAGTATTATGGTACGAGTATTTAGTAGATCGTCCAAACGTGGCAGAGAGCTTTTCGTTCCATCCAGTATGGATCATCCCCTATTTCATACATCTGACTGGAGCCACTTTTGTACATTATTCCTGTCGATGACTCGTCGTTCGGCTCTGAGGCACCCCAGTCCCCCGTCCCTGGTGGTCCAGGGTCTCGCAGATTGGCTGGCCAGTGCCAAACGCCGTTCAGTTGGGACAGGCCGACGTAGTAGTGATCTTTATGGTCTGAATGTACACCAATGACCAGTCAACTATACGCATTCATCATAAAACACATTCAAAAAGTGATCAGCTGCCGACAAGACTTTTTCAGGAAGTTTTAGGTTCACTATCACAATATATATATATATTGTCATATTTTAAAATATTAAGTTTTCAAATCAACAAACGCTTACCTGACTTAGAACTAATACGTGAAATAACCTCATATTTGAAATTTGAGATTCAACTGTTGGTTACATCGCATGGCACTCGTTTCATCTGCCGCTTGAACTGGTTTAGTTTCCAGAGAGCAACACATCAGCGGCAGAATTAGGCTGTACCATACATACATCGTCTGCATTGAATGCACAGTACATTGGCGTAGTACATAATGACACTCATTGTACACTCCAAATAAGGGTAATCCCAACAGGTGTTATTTATTATGGATACAAGCAGTCCTTTTTTACACATTTTCTTTCCAAAATTCACAAATTCTCAATGGACGACAAAAGCATCTGTCTGCCTTGTAATAAGCACACAACCACACTGAAATTTTTTTCATTTTATATGACAATTTTGCTTGAATGTAGACATCTCTGAAGGTAAATTGAAAATCATGAAGTCATATTTGAAATAAAAATACGTGCATTCAGTTACCTTGTTTGGTGTCATAGTAGGCCATCATGTCAATTGTGTCCTCTGCAGTCGCCGGAGAAGCAAGGTTAGCCCCCAGCTCCTTGCAGTGCTTGAGCGCCTCACAGTAGGTGCCTAAGAACTCCTGGCTGTCGTACATGCAACCAAACGAGTGCTGCGTGAAGGGGGCTGTGCACGTGGTGCGGGGGGTAGTCGCCGCTTTTTCTAGTACACAGTGATAAAGAATAAGATGCCAGTAGTAGCTCAAAGAGTGAAAGCTAGAGATACCGATGGATATTCCAGTCAGGTTTTTGGACGGAAATTCAGTCACCGATATCAATCATGAATGTAACACATAGAATAAATTCACTAAAACTTTCATTATCGGTAGGTAATGGAGACAAGTCAATTTATCCTATGAGGAGTTCGATCGTCTGAAAACCTCTCCGTAAGTTAAACAATTACACTTCAATATTTATCGAAGATCAGGTTCTTGACACCAATATACAATACAATTCCTTCATATGCGTGCAAAAGTCCACTAGGACATGTGATTTTAGGAATTTTTCCCTCTAAATGGATGAGCTCTAAATGTTTCGTATCGAATGAAGTAATTTGTGACTACACTAACTCACCCGATTCAACATTTTATATTTTTCTGCTTCTTGCTTCTGAATGAACTTCATCGAAAGAATAAGATCAGGTTCGTCGTACGGTACTGCTTCATCACTTAAATGACCAAAATTAAGGGAGCAGAAATTCATGACAATGCTCATATACTTGGTTAAATATTTCTTCGATTTCGACTGCCCCCTATCTTTGTGTTAACAATCGTTTCTAGAAGGCGCACTTTCTTTGACGAGTGCTTATCGTCATAACATATAAAATTATCACGAAATAACTTTTGCAATGCTCATGTAACCAATAAGTCAACTATTTTGAGGTACTTATCGTTTTGTGCGTTAGAATTTTTCCCCTCAGTAAAAATTGAAAGGTGGAAAGCCTTAGTGGGCTACTTACAATGGATTTTAATACAATAAGTCCACCATGGCTTTCCACCTTTCAATCAACAGTTTTTTCACTTACTTAAATTAGCTCCATCTATTCCACGCATACTACTCTCAACTTGCTCTAACTTCAACCATTTGCATCTCGCATAACCCATTTCAACGTTACCTAACATAAGAGAACCAAAAATAACCTAACCCATCATTACCTAACGTGGGCTATTTCAACCTAACTGGACGTGGCCTAACCGTGTTTAGTGTAGTGACATTTAACGTGACAAAAGAAGCAATCTTTTTTAAGTAAGTCCTATCAAACCTCTCGTATTAAACTAATCTTTAAAAAAATTATCCAATTCTATCCTATAAGTCTGACTAGTACAAGAACCACATCCCATCAAGTGACTACATCCTCAAGTGGCCTAACGCAATCTGTTCCTGTCAAACAAACTTACCATTATCTATCTCAGCCTGTACTGATGTACCCATCTCAATTTTACCGTACACAGCTTTGCCCAATTTTTTTTTGCACTACTTTAACCAATCTAATTTTATGTTAGCAAAGCTAATCTAATCCGAAATTCAATCAGAAAATTCAACCAAACTCGTAAATTCATTCAAAGATACCTAACTTGAACGTTTTATGCACTTTGAAAGAAAAGTTTAAATTTTTACATCTGTAGAAGAAAAGATCAATGAGAAAAAAATGTCGAGAAAAATGGTCAACGCAAAAATCTGTTTTTATTTCTGTACATTTGTGAAAAAGAAATGTTTGTGTTCAATTGAAATTCAAACGTTGCTCTGAGTATCATGAAGTGTGACATATCGTTTCCATCATTCATCTTATTAATTTGTCATCAGTTGTCTCAAAAAATCAATTATGAAATGTAGTGGAGAATACTTTGCGATTTACACTCAACTGAAACATGCAGCCAACAACTAACGTCCCAATCATAGCACCATTTGCTATTAACCTAGAAATGAACTTCTCGTTTGTTCTTTCGTTTGTTCTTTCTTCGCGCTGAATAACTTTGAAATTTTGAATACGATAAGTCATACCGTGAAGAATAATTCCATCCCTGGTGCACTGAAGAGATTGGAGCTCTGGACACTTAGGTTCCGGAATGGTTTCATCTTCTCTGAACGGCCTTCCTTCATACAGGCAGACTGAAAAAGTGAAGCATGTGAACAAAAACCCGGGAAGGATGGATGCAGAATAGAATGCAGGAAGCCTTTACCGCCACACTAACGCCAATCTCCACGTGAGGTTGTCGGTGTACGCACACGTACACTTAGGCGTATTATGCCTGAGACTACGTGCATTGTTTAATTAATGCAACATGCATCTGTAAAAGAGACACTACTAATGAAATAATTAAAAGCAGTGAAAAAGCCAGATAATGCACCTCGATTTCGTCATTTCAACTCAAAACATGGATACTCTAACTACGAAGATAAATGCAAAGAAAAACTTTAAAGCATTTTAATGAAGCCGTTGGTTAATTAAGACCAGGCTCGTCACCAGTCATAATCTGAATAATTTAAAATACTCGTATGAACACACATTGAACAGAATCCCGGACAAATTTACAAAGTAGCTCGACAAGTATAAAATTAGCTTCTAAATAGAATGACGACGTGACGTAGAATAAAACACTGATAAAACTCAATTTTAGGGACTCAACTTCACAGACTCGTTAATGCAAGTTAAAGCGAAAAAATGCAAAAATAAAAATAAAACAAAGGCACCCGACGATTTCCATTCTTCGAGTTTTCATCTCTAAATGTTCAGCGAATGATTTCAACTGCAATTATTTCAGGGTACATGTCAATTGATTATCAAGACACAATTTATTTTGAATGTTCCTAATGACTTACATTCTCATTACATTGCGAGTGAACTATTACCTTAGAACGACAGCGCAACTGGAGTATTCGAAAGCAAAAGAAAAAACTCTTGTTTTACCTAGAGTTAAAATAGGTCCGCTCAGAACAGCGAAATCAAAATAAACTTCTGTCTTGCAAGTTCATCAGGAGCTTCATGATCTCCATAACTCCTGTGGTGTGAAGGCCAAATGCATTCGCAAATGAATTTAGAATTTCGTCTGTATGAATGTAACAAAGGTTCCACTTTTGAACCAATGATCACACCAACAACAAAGGGGGATGAAAATTGAATTGTATTTGTACCAGTTAACAAATTGCTTCCTGATGCATTAGTTTTTAATACAAAGCAGGATGTCATGTCAGCAAACCTGTGCACAATTGACCTTGCACTCAGTTTTCGACTTCATTTTAGTTCAGAATCTTTTATTTCGTTGAAAAATGATAACTTCTTAAATGATGCTAGTAGTTTTAGGGACTAATTGTGTTTGCAGGAAATACATTAGGCCATATTGGAATGCTCGCCTAATGAATTCCAAAATTTTATGATTTTTCGGTATTGTCTATTGTCAAAATATGAGCCGAAACAAATACTTTCAGTGTTTCGCGCTCATAATCCTTACAACTGAGTTCACATACGAATAGATTTTCAAAATTTGATTCACCCTGAAACTCAAAAAAGATTGCATTAACAATAATAAGCTAAGCTAAAATAAATTTTTCCTCAAACATTGTTTGCCGACACTGAAGTCCAAACATTTTCTTATCCCTTCTCACTGTATGCCTGTTATGAAATTGTGTTAAACTCTTTTTTTTTTAGACATAATAATCTGAAAAATAACTTTCTAGGCCAATTCATTTTATCGTTCTTTATCGTCAGCTAGCATGAAAGAAAATTACTACGTAATACACTATGTGAAACGACACACATCGTAAATTCATGGCTCGACCGATTATTATTGGCTAAAAAATCATTATGTAAATGAATTACTTATTTATTGATATCGGAGCAAAAAATGAAATATACCACCACAATCATTAGCACATTTCTAATAAGTTCAAAACTACTCGTTGCTGAGTAAATGTGCGAACTACTCTTCAAGAAGTATTTATAAAGTAATGAAGGTGAAAAAAAAAATTCCGCTCACCATGGGAATACCAACACCTGAAGCCCTCAGTCTGCTCTCTTTCGACGTCCGGCAGGTAAACGGAGGCAAAAACGCATCTTGAGGACAAGTAGCACGCGAGGTTGGCGGTAAGATTCGCTGAAGCCATCGCAGCACAAAAGAAGAGACTTTTAGCGGTAACTTCCGTGAAGTTTCCATCAAAAACATGGGTCATGTTGGCTTCAAAATCCTTCCATACGCGATTTGTTGGGGCTGTGCACAAAGCCTCCATCCATAACAGAAAGCAGAGGACCATTGCAACGGCCTGGTTGCGTATCATATTGATCACCACTTCGAGAATATTTGATCTCATCATGTAACTTGTTCATGTGATGCAAAATGTAGTATTGTGTAAAAAATGCGTGGCTTTGTGTCTGTTTTTGTTTCAATCTGTAATGCACTTATGCAGCAATTTATCTAGCTTAAAAAAATCCAGAAAATTTTTTGCTTTTTTCTGAATAGACGACGTTGAAGTTCCGGACGAATAAAACATAATTTAGATGGTTATTTGTGAGTGATGCGAGTTAAGTGCCAATAATATTCTCATTTTTACCTCGAAAAGAATTACTTCCCAATGAATCTAAAACCTATACACCCCAACACTGCATTTAGATGCATTCACATTTGAGACAAACACTGCAGGCAATAATTTGTGTAACTTATCACATACCTGCATAACAACTGCAATATCAGCTAAAAACTAACATCAATTAATCAACATCAGGAAAAAACGAACATCAATTGATCAACGTCACCTAAAAATAAACATCAATTATTGAACATTAGCTAAAAATTAATTATGAGTTAATTGTGAAAAAATTAATAATTGACATCAATTCAAATCTAACAAGTTGTTACCTATCGTTATTGACTTTCTTTGGTGATAACTGAAGCAAAATTGCTGAGATCATCTTATGTAGAAAGAAGAAAACATCGAAAGAACACCATACAGAGCTGGAATTGTTCATGTGGCGAGACTTTATTCTAAAGAATTCGTTAAACTTATTCTGAACATTACACAAACATGAGTTCAGTGCGTTAAGTTTTTTATGCAAACTTTGGTGGCCCGAAGGTTTGAATGATGAATTGAACATACATTTACATTTATTTTCAGTTTTCACCGTGGCAAGTGTTAATTCACGCTGCAGAGATGACCTGTAACTTGATCAGATAATTAATGAATTAAACGATTTTTCTAAATTATTCGAAACTCATGCAGGAGACTGCGCTCAGTTTACCTTATCCTTCAACTAATATATTGATACTGTATAAACTGATTATTTCCCCTTTGAAATTATCCCACAGATTTTTTGCATCAAGTTTTCAGTGGAAATGGTTGCTCTAACTTCATTAAAATTTGTTTTTTAAACGCCCTTGTACCAACGTAGAAATTTTATTCTCATGTATAAGAAGCAATGTTTCTTTGAGTGACGAAACCTACCACTAAACTCTGAAATATTCTAAGAGATTTCGATGGATACGTTGCGATGAAAAACTACTTCACAAAAACGAAGTTAGAAACCTGCTTAATGCCCCGAGTTGAGCACAACTGAACACTCGAAAACAAGCACTGAGCTTCATCAGCTTCTCCAGGAGTGTAGATTATTGAGGCTTTTTGTGCGCTGCTGTGGTTGATTGGAATATCCAGAAAATAATAATTTAGTTTGAAGCTGACTTCGAAATAAACGGAGATACAGACAATCAGATGATAGAATTCATGGCAGAAATTGTGAGGCTAGGTCACTACAATTTTTACTCAGATCGCACATCATTTTATGAGAACTTCACCTAATGAATTTCAAATTACTCCCGATTATTCGAAACAGATCGTCAACCATCGGATCAGCTGAATTACTGGGACTAGGTTATGTATGTACACTTGCACAATGTGATGCAAACGTGGAAAATCGAATGCAAATCATAAATCCCGAATTTTAAAGATCCCGAAAGTGTCAGATATTTCATTTCAATTCAAATGAAGCACCAAAGTTAACTGTTCAAGTATGATTTTTTCTCTTCATGCCTACCGTATATCAAATACATGAAATTTATGTCATATATACATGATATATGCCTTACTTCTTCAAAATAAACATCGATGTGCTACCTATCAAACTAAGTGCAGAAAGAAACGAGCAAGTTGATCATGCTCTGATGAAATTAGCTTATAATGCCCATCGATATTCAATGTTCTGTGACCGCCAGGGAACGTGGGAAGCATCAGATGAGAATAAAAACATCAGATGGGAATAAACCTTAGCTTTCGTGGCACAATACGAAAAATGTTTTCTGTTGAAAACCGAACAGGGAGAACCAACTTCGGTATGTGCAGTATAATCATTTTCTCACAACCATGACTAAATATAGGTGAGAATATTTGCTTAAATGGTGTGTAAATTCGTTCGTCAGAATTCGATCAACGAGCTCTGGATATAATTTTGCTGAGGCAAATGATGATTTCTACGAGGCATTCATCTAATAGGTGACTGACGTAGCAATTCATGAACATTCTTCAGAAATTTAAGGGAGGCAGAAGATTCGTACAATTTGCCTTAGGAAAAATGAAGCAAAAAGTCATTACATTAACTTTAGGATTTTTTATTTCTCGTCAGAAAAAACTCTAATTAGCTACTACGGACAAAATGTCGATTTTCAGCAAACCTAGAGGAAAAATTGACAGAACAACCAGCAGGCAAAAATGTGCCAAAGCTTCGTGCAAATTGTGTCCAAATTCGAGTTATTCTCACGATGATAGTTTTTTCAGTCAATGAGTTTCTACGAATTTCCATTATCTTACTGTAAAGCATGACGTAATAGGTCATATGAGTTTGCTCAAAATGTAATCGCTGATGAATGAAAATCACGAAAACTGTTTGATTTTTACGCTTCTGTATTACACGAGCAAAAGAAATATCAACTTAGAACGACGAAATAAAATGACATGCTCAAATACGCGCCCGATGATAACATACCTACGTAAAAACAGCAGGAAGTATTTCAGCAACAGTTGGACTACAAGACGACCTAATAATGATCCATTGCCAAGCTCGTGCAATAATTCAGGTCCGCATCATCTCCAGAATGTGTCACTTTACTTCCCATTTGAAAATATCTTCACAAAAGTTGACAATTTTATCAATTTAGAGGAAAATCACCAAAACATTGATCAACAGATCGTTGTGAAAATATCAGGAATGCAATCATATAAATGAGTTTTGATAACTGTTTTCTAAAATGCCAATGAGTTAGCACGAACTTTGTTTTCCATTATGCAGTGTTTCCATTATGTTTTCCAAAACTCAATTATGCAGTTTAGATTAGTTTGATAAATGCAGCACGTGTGTTTTATTTGAAAAAGAAGATCGAAGGAGGGAAGTGTTGTGCATTCATGAAGGTGTAAGAGAGTTCATTTAGTTTACAAATAAAATCATCAGTTTAGGGTTAGGAAAAGTTATTTTCCCAGATGAAGCAAACATAGAAAGTAACTTTTTTCATTGCTGTTCTTAAACGATTTCACTTTAATCACGATAGAATTCATTTCAAAAACACCGTATTTAAATCTGTGAACTTCCAATAATAATATGGTGCCGTTGGATCTTATATACTTTTTGTTCAGAGTGACGCAGAGTTAAATGCCCGCCAGGATCCAATGTGAATGCTTGACTCATCCCGACAACGGACGAAAATAACCCCGTGAAAGAGATCAGGGAGCAAAAATTTGACAGTTGTGCACATGCAAAAGTGCGACCAATTTGACTTTCTCAAGATCTTGAGAACACAGTGTAAGAACAATATTAAATTATAAGTATCGAAATTTAGCACTCATAAAATATCTAATTGCGGACGAAATAAGAAGAAACCAATCCAGTAAGCCAAGGAATCGTCCTACATGAAAAAGCACAACTTAACGTGTGTGTGAAACTAGGCATCGCTTGCATTTGCTTCCGTAGGATATCCCTTGCAATAGAAATTTATCCCTTGGAACAGCAGGATATCCCTTGCATCAGCAGAGGGTGAATTATTAACATGAAACTGGGTTTTTAAACTGCTCATCCGTGAGGAATTTTGTTTAAGCTTTAAACTTTAAACGACGTGAGAATTCAAATGCAGCGGGTTCACACCTACTTAAATGATTGATTGAAAAAAAAATTATTTTATCCACAAAGATGCCGCTGACAGAAAACTACTCAAAATGCATTTTCTT
>JACJUY010003211.1:20144-33468 GCA_014220935.1 Platorchestia sp. MABIK | reverse complement strand
GATTCATTACATTTCTCATTAAAATGCTTTCAACATTATCTTAATTTAATAATTCTGCGAATCAAACACTATTTAGTTTTATAATCTCTTTTCTAACTTTTCAGCCTTACGAAATAGTCCAATTTCCTCACGCGTAAGTTTGTTCAGAAATGCTACTAGAGGTTTTGTACTAAAACACAATGATTCACTAAAATTTATATTTCTGTCTGATTATAAAATGCAACGTTTCGACGTATCTAACGTCATCCTCAGGCTGGAAAAAATAACAATACAGAATAATTTTCAGTCACATTCCAAAAACGCAAAACTAACACTTAAGTAAAATAGACTAGATATGTAATCATAAAAGACGAAGGCGACTAGACAAAAAGTTCAATTTTATACCACAGAAATAGCAGTATGACTATAGATATTGTACACAAGCCGCGATGTTCACCACACGAGAGACAAGAGCAAAATGGTCGAGCAGCCTCGTCATACCTAGCAAGCTGCAGTTCTGCTAAACAGTTTAATTAAGAGCAACAAAATTATTGGTATTTTCGTTTAGAGAAGGTTTAAGATCATGAATGTGTAATGCTTCAATAATATGAATTTGATCTTTTTTAATAACATTACAAAGAATTTTAGTGTTAGGGAACAGTCTATCATTGGATGGTTTGCAACTATGGTCAACACGAAAATGATTGAAGATGGAACCTTAATATTTATGAGCTGTTAATCTTTGCTTCTTTGCTTCTTTGCGTTACATACTTGCTCGGTAATCTTAGGAATCTGAACTTTCATATTAGCAAACTCTTTTCTGATGATTCAAAAACAATTAGTATTAGCTCTAAAATTTTACAGGAAGAATTTGTTAATAATCTCGAAAAAGTTTCTTCGCAATAGCTGTATGTTAAAACTGGTATACGTAGGAGACAGCCATAACATTTTTTCCATCGTCAGGTTGAAAGACAAGGCTTTTACATAATCTAATAGGCTTTTTCGTCAGAATGTATGTATTTAAATCATAATTCCTTTCAAGCTTTTTGCTCATAAGGATCGTTTCCTTCTAATGCGCCAATGAAAGACTAAAAAAAATCAATATTAGTCTAGGCTGTAGAGGTGATTAGGCCGTACTCTAAATAAAAACTCGCACTCGGCTGCCGCAATGCGTGCTTTTCTTCGAAAAAATTAGATGTCAAGATCACACTCCCTCACTCACCCTGGGAATACCAGCACGTGAAGCCCTCAGTCTGCTCTCCCCCGACTCGCGGCAGGTACACGGAGGCAAAAACGCACCTCGAGGACTTGTGACACGCGAGGTTGGCAGGAGGACTCCTTGAAGCGAGCAAAGCACAAACTGTTATGTCTGGAGTGGTAACTTCTGTGAACTTTTCACTGTAAACCTGAGCCATGCTGGCTCCAAAAACTGTCCATTTGCGGTCTATTGTAATACTGGACAACGCCTCGGCCACCAACAGAAGGCTTATGACAGCTGCCTGGTTACAAACCAACGTCAACACCGCTTTAAGAATGTTGAAACCCATTTCTGAAGCTCTACATGAAAATAAATGAAACTTTCCCTGTTTATTTTATTTACACTGAGTATTCATTACTGACATTTTTCCAAGAATTCGACGCGTCGGATACATATATCAAATTTTTATGACTTAAAACTAAGACAAATGAATACTTTCAAAATTTGGTTAAACAATACTAACGGAACTGAATTAGATTTCTGCAGTGGAAACAGAGTGATAATTGGATGTGTTGGTGTATGAAATGTAAATAAAATTAGATCGTTTATTTCCAATTATATACTGGGGGTTGAGTCTTGAAATTTTTTGGCAGCATCTTTTATGAAATGGGATGCCGTTATTGAAATATTTCGATTAATTTATAATAATTGTACGTACATATAAGGTAAAAACTGTGAAGTGAAACAGTTTTACTTAGTGTTACGAATTTTATGAGCCCATTTCTTCAACAATCGGACTGGGATTTCTAAAAGACCAATATCATGAGACCACAAATTTAAAACTTCATTGTCTGTATGAGTGTGTGTGTGTTTGTGTTATGTCGGGTGTTAAGGTATAAATTGTGAAACGAATAAATTTTGCAGCAAATTCATTCATCGATAAAATACAGACTTTTAAAAATCCTACTTTCGACACTTTTTCTTAGATCGTAAATTTTGACAGATGCAATTGAATACATTCAACCAATTTTAGACATCTCAACTTCGATATTTAGCCTTAAGCGTTGGGTGAAACTAAAATTTTGCAACGCGGGAAAATGCCCATTAAAATTTTTGAATGCATCAAAAAAGGAAAATTCCGAGAATGAGATCTCATTTTTTCGGCTAATTAAGAGACTATTTTCACTTTTCATTCATTTCGGAACTTTTGAAGTTTTCGGAACTTTTGAACTTTTCGGAAACTTTGAACTTGATGCCTACTGAATCAAAGCAAAACAACTGTCCCTTCCGCCAGTTGAAGCAAGACTGTCATCGACCAAATGTCATCGCAGAACGAACAGGAATTTAGGGAATTTATCCGTCATTATCTGTGCTGAGGTAAAGGTAGCTGGTCAATCAAGCGATCACAAGAGAATCCACTTTTCTTCAGTAATTTGACAGTAATTCTGCCTCGTGCAGTTGTTGGGGGCAGAAGTTTTGCTTCTCTAATATAATATGCTTATGCGGTCTTGGACTTAAATGGAACAGCTCTGTGTTGAGGGCTGATAGCTGCTTTTCCATTCATGATAACCTGTCCAATAAGGTCGTTTTCCGGTACTGATTGCTAATTCGCTTTCCTCGACGCTCCACATCAGTTCGCCAGTGATTTTTTGTAGTATATTGAACGTGATGAGAGAGCAGATCATTAACATGATTCACTTTTGGAAAATAGATATGAGCTCAAAACTGCAGCTCACTGCAGTTGATTACCGGCTGCTCAGAAGTACCCATTTTTTAATTTTAACTTATAATTTCAACTACCACGGGCACGAAAGAAAGAGCAATCGATTGCAAATCATTAAAGCAACATTGATCACACAAAGCAAACCGTCGATCAACAATCAAAACACCGGTACCCATTGAATCCGGAAAATTTCATTGAAGAAAAAGTGTTTGTGTGGCCATTTTCAACTTGGTGTACGATTTTGTAACTCTTGTTCTGAAACACGCTGTATATATATTCTCTGCATTTTCTTTTTTCAAAGGAATTATAGTGTTACTTTATTAGAGTTAGTTTCAAGCGGCAACATCCTGTGCTGCATTAAACGCAATTACTTTTTCGATGAAGTTAGAGGACGCGTTTTTCTATTTTCATGGAGGTACCACGTGATAGTATTTCACATGTCAATAGAAATTTATGGCGAGATATTTAAGTCCTGAGTTATATGATGGCAAATATTCGGGAAGGATTTAAGAAAATGTTATACGCACAGAAATGTTTGTTTGAGGTTTCTTACAATCGTGGTATAACCCACTAAAATAAAGATAAACGATGAATCGGTGTTCGAACCGTTCTATGCAGCATTTTATTTATCTGAATACGATCTTAAGCTGATCAACAACACACGAGGAGCTGGTCTGTTAGAAATGAAGTGAACCGTTTCTTACATTTAATAATTGTGTCTACTTGTTGCAACTTAACTGAGATACTTGGTCGACAAAAAAATCCATAATGATGTCGCAAATTGTGCTGAATTCAAGGATATTTTTTCATTAATCTTATCTCCAGCTATTGTTTGTACTTATATGACCAACTCAAGAGCAACACAAACCAAGCAAATAGATTCTTCCAAATATTTTTTTGGTTGAAAATTCATTACGTAATCGAAATATTGAAACTGTGGTTAACAAATCTGTACTCAAAAAAGATTTAATCCGATACAACAATGAAATGAGACTCTACCGGAAATATTTGTCCCAGGAAACTGTTGGAAGTGCAAAAAAGACATCAGAATCAGGTTTCAGACAGAAAGAAGATATAGTCACTACAGTAATTCGCGAACACTCTTTAATGTAGAAAGTAATGTTAACAGCTGATGGTTGAAGGTAATGTCAATGCCTAATGGTAGAAGGCAATGTCAACGACTAATGGCAGAAAGGAATTTCAACGGCAAATGGTAGAAGGTAATGTCTTCGGCTAATTATAGAAGGGAATGTCAACGACGAATGATCCAAAGTAACGTCAACAGCTAATGGTAGAAGGCAGTGTCAATGACTAATAGTAGATTGTAATGCCAACGACGAATGGTAGAACGTGATATCACAGCTAGTGGTATAAGGTGATGTCGACTGCAAATGGCAGCGTAAAAGTGATAGACGAAACTCGATGAAATTCGAGGGAAATTATAATTTGAATATTATTATCGTGAGAATATTTTAGAAGGTCGAGTAACTTAAATATTAAATACAATTACCGTAGAGTTTGGAGATTTTCACCCTATGAGGCACCTTCTCCTTTCACTTTTTTCAACGTGTAATTGATTAACATATTAATGTATCTTTTCAGAATTTTAGTTTGGTTTTCTAAATATTTATTTTATTGAATTTACAATTTTATTCAGATATTATGGCATATCACGTGGTAAAATAAATGTAAGTTTATTTAGAACATAGAAAGGCAGTTCCAATTGTTCTGTACTATTTGAATCTGATACCGAATTGAGAAGTATACGAGTGTATGATAAGTTTAACATCATTGCTAATTTACAACTAGTGCGTTTCATTGCATCTAATAACAAACAAATAATCCAATATTGTGCAATATCAAAAAGAATAACTTAAAAATTTTTTGTTATTTCGTGATTACTGAATGTATGAAAAAAGACATGGAGATTGCTTGCAAACTTAGATGCCATGATTTTAATTTCCGATTCCACAGATAATTGCGTTCACCAGAATTTTACCCATTAGTCGAGATAGTTCATTTGCAAAGTTTCGATTTGCATCAGCTAAGTCTCCCAAGTTTCATTCATTTTCCTGTGATAATTTAAGGCTTCGTTCAATACTTTTGTTTTCTAAATGCCTGATTGACATGAAATTGAACCAAAATAAATACACATTTTCATAACCAATTTCTTCAGAAGAGCCTACCTCTTTCATCGTATATAGTAATTCCACACTGCCTATGAAATGAACAAAAAATCTCGGTATCCCAACTAGATTTTATCTCGGATAACCCAACTAGATTTTAAGCTTCACTTACGACTAATTATGCATTTTTAGTCTAACTCCGTAACGCTTGTTCTGATGGTTTCTTTTTACTTGGTTTCCAAATAACTACAGATCAAGCAGCAGTTTCAGTAATTGTAATTCTGTAAAAAACTTAACTTATGAGTTGCATGGACTCAATCTTTGTTTAGTGCAAAGAGTAGAAGTGAAAGAGGCGATGCAGGTTTGCTTGCACATGGCGTGCTAAAATGTATTAAAATGTGATTGGTATTCTACTGTTGAAAAACTTTGTTAAAAATGGACCAAATATTGATCTTGACACTACAGAAACAATCATTTCTTGAGCTCGAATATAGTTAAATAAATCATTTTTTCTTCCATATCCTGGCTCGATACATATATTACTCAGTTTTTATTGCGTGTCACTTAATTAATCTTCAGAGAAAATATTTAATGGAAAACGCCGCAGGAAAGTATAACTGATTACTTTTTCTATTATCTCAGCTCTTTACATTTTGAGCAAAAACATTCATTAGCGTCTCCATGCGTGTCCAAAGAGAAGCTGCCTGCCTGTCATGACGAATGCTCTTTGTTGCGAAAGAAGTGACGCCAAGTGAAGCTCATAAACACTGACCCCAATTATCCCAGTGTTTGATTAGCAGAAATTCGACAGAAATGTCATGTTGGCAGACAAACATATAATTTACCTATACATTGCAATGCTTTCGATCGCATGTATCCTTTGTCATCCAACTAAACGACCTTCGATGCCAGTTCTGCGTCATATGAATTGTGTTCATGTAGAGGTTTTGCAGTGGTTTTTTTCGAGCGATATGCGACCCATTAAAGCTTGTCAGATGCCCACTCAAGAAAAAAGATCTCATCTCGGAAATTTAACGCGTAAAAGTGTTGTTTAAACAATATTTTTATGACTCATCATCTTCAGGGGAAAATTAAAAGCATTTTGAGGATCTACTATACAACTACATTGAAGTGAGTACATGCACAACTGTCGAGCTAAAATATACATTTAGCTTTATTTCAAGTATCTTAGGCACAAATCGGCGGAGGTAAATGTACGTCTGATTTTTTTGGGGGGCGCAATTGGCATCTTTCGAAGTATTCAGGATATCAAACACATTTACTCAAAGAAATGGACCTAGGTGTAATTGATCATCTTTACTACAAAGTTGACAGCATTTCGAATCCCTAAAACAGAAGTTTGTTGAAGCCTAATTTTTGAAAGAGCGTTGATAATACGGTTAAAAAGACCGTATAAAATTAAAACAAGAGTCCTTAGGCCGAAAATTTGATGTTTGTGTTATTTATGCTGTGTTCATTTCATGGTAGAGGTAACAAAAAATACAGCAACTACGCCATCTCACTGTAGTACTTACTGTGGAATGTTCGCTAATTTGCTCTCAATAATGTTATGTTTACAAATGACGTCTCAAAACTTTTTCTATAATTTATTAATAATGGTTTTAACAAATTCAGCCCTGCTTGATTATTTTGTTATATAATATTAATTATAATCTATTTTTGTGCTTGTGAGGAAGAGTACTGCCGCTGAAGTTTCTGCAATTTTTTTCTATTCATTTTGCATTGCACTGCTTTTCTCAAAACCCGGTCTCTATAATTGAACGTTTTTCTTATTTTGAGAAATTGCTGAAGTAATTTCTCCACATTTTTTAGTTAAATAAAATGTTTTTCATCAAAAGCTTGTTTTCTTTGAATGGCAAATGCAAAAATACTTGTCATTGTAATTTTTATTTTGAGGCTTCAATCGATGTTAAATAAATTAATTTTGATCCTTACAGTCTTTGACGCAATTGTTGCGATCACAACCCTTAGGGCAGGGTTCCTGTATCATCAACGTAAATACATGAAGGTCTTTCCGTGCGGGTTTTTCGGTATTCCTTGTGTATTTCAAAAATATCATGCTGATGATTACGTAATTTACCTGTGAAAGTTCAAAATAGGTCTCTCACTTGTTGAAGGAGGAGTGTGAAGCTGGGGGTGGAGTTATAAATGATTTGTAGGAGTTAGGCGCAAATGCACCACACAGTTTTTGCTTTGTAATAAATACGCCACCCCAGGAGCAGAAAAAATGAGAAACCACTTGTTCTGTATCAGCACATTTTTTCAGAGTCTCATGTCCGTCTGATTTAGGTGTGAAGCCTCGAGGTATATTTTCCCAAACAACACGGCAGCCATATCAAAACTCCAAAATTATGAACACCTTATCGCAAGACTCTAACAAAATAGCCTCGTGAACACTTGAAAACAAAGACATAGGTTGGGATCCGCACCTTCAAGGCGAAGGCCAAGGAACAATGCTCGTGGGGAGCGAAAGGCCTTTATCGCCTGGAAAAATTGGTGTCTTGGATGGTAAGGACGCCACGTAGAGCACCTCTAGCGATCAAGTTTGTATTTTGATCGCAGAAGTTGAGGTGCTTGGAGGAGAGAAGCCATCGAGATGTGAAGTATATACTAAGTGATGGAGTTCTCATGAAATTAGGCGTCTGAAGAAAGTAGGTGATCGCAGTGGTATTGTTGGAAGTGTGTCACAACTCCTGAACCGGTTGCACGACCTCTGGACATGTGTCACGACTGCTGGACATGTGTCACGACTACTGGACATGTGTCACGACTACTGGACATGTGTCACGATAGCTAGACATGTGTCACGACTACTGGACACGTGTCACGATAGCTGGACATGTGTCACGATTACTGGACATGTGTCACGACTACTGGACATGTGTCACGACTACTGGACATGTGTCACGACTACTGGACATGTGTCACGACTACTGGACATGTGTCGCGACTGCTGGGCATATGTCACGACAGCTGGAAAAGGGGAACGACTGCAAAGGTGTGGTGGTCTGGACTTGAAGCGAGCACAACTTCAGATCTGCGAATTATTCCATCTTTTCTTACCTACATCACATACGATCTGGACAAGATAAGCGATGTTGAGTACGACTCTCGTTTTCAGTCTCTTTTCTGAGTTCATTTCGGTATACCAGTGGGTGATGTTGACATTGCCCATCGATCTACAGATATCTGACAGGGCTGCCATCCGTCTGTGTAAGTGATAAAGTTTGTACAGTTATTCCAAGAAAACACAGATTTCTCTTTGCGCAAAGTATTACCCATTCACTCATAAGCAACACCAAAGATTTTACAGAACACAGGGTTTACAGTACTCAGAAACTTTATTACACTGATTATAAACTGTACTACTTGAAGAAAACTTGAAATTGAATACTCCTAGAAAAGCAAAAAAAAGCACTCGTGTAAAGCAGCTCCCTTATAAAACAACTCTCCTGTTCCCAATTTTCGTTCCGTTGAGTTGTGCAAATCGTATTCAAGATCGTGACTCTCCACGACCACTGAATTCTAAAGATCTCTCCAGGCAGAAAATGAAATCATACCTGAAGGTGTGTGCTGGCGGCGCATTTTAATTAAACTAGGCACTCATAATTTTACATAGAAATTTGAATTTTGTTGCATAAAACTGGGGCCATGAAAAACAGAATTAGGCTTTGAAAAACATTGGTTTCAATAAAGTCCTTTTTTCAAGGTCGGATGATAATTCAGGGATGCGACATTGCAAATACGCTCAGAAACATTTGAGCGATACCGGCAAAACCTCATCTACAATACATGCATCACTTTTAATGCTCACCAGTATTGAGGATAAATCGCAAGGTTTTAAAGCATCACGGGGAAGCATAACCAGCATTATAGCCACATGTCTGGCTGCTACAATAAAACATAACAGTCGTTTTAAACACAATACGCCAGCTTTCACTACAGCACCGCTCATGAGTATCGGAGCAGAACGAGCCTGCCTAATTTGGCGTTGTTTAAGGGCCCTTCACAGCACACACACACACACATCCTGCGCCGACAAATACACACATTTTACAGTGGGCAGGAGGCTGGTGTGCAAAGGGAAGCCCGTAAACTTACCTGCGTGGATTTACTATGGTGGGAGATGTGCCTTGCGTTCTCGTTGTCTCTATTGCTTCGCGGGCTTTTTTATGTGCATTTTGTACATACCTTGTGTCATCACCGTGCGTCTGCTTCCTATTCGTTACTGTACCTTGCGGCGCTTTTGTACTTCGTGTCCTTCCTTTCTACTGTCTAGCGTTACATACTGTGCACACTGTACTTTTACTTTGTTGTTTCTTGTACTTCCTGTACTTTCTACCAGTACTTGACTATTTAAATTTTCAATCTGCATTAGCTCCACTACCTCTTTACTTCTTTTGCCAGCCTTCTACGTATTTTCGTCAGGATAATAAATTTATTTTAATCATAAATATTCCAACTTTCTTGGATGAAATATCCCACACATGTTCCTTTTTTCACGATTTGTAGAAATAAGTGGAATATTCTAAAATATCTGGCAACGCAAAAAAGTTTTTTGTAAGGTAATGAGTTTAACTCTACCTTCCGTTTCTTAGACATTCTGAAAATTTGTGGAATATATTTATGTTTTTATTAGGATCTTCAGAAAATTTTCTTTTTTCTCCAGTTTCAGCAATGATGATGGAATTTTAATAATTCCGAAACGTATGAAATAAATGTAATGCTGGTATTTGCTCTGGTTCTTCTTTTTATTCTACGAGTAAGACTCTCTACGAATCGTCCCATTGCAAGGAGACCTTCCCTTTGAGTTACACCATAATCAACTGTCCATCCATTGACACCGTGTAATGGAGTTGCGATCCTTTAGTTACCATACCAACATCATGAACATTCGAGACACCATTGCTCCGAGGCCTCGCCATCAGCTGTGCCGGCGCTGCAGCACGCCGGAGCGACAACTCACATCGCGAGGCTACGACGCTTCCAACATAGAGACCAACCGCTCCTGCGCCATCATCGCCTGACGAAGATGCCATCATCACTTGACGAGTCCCAATAATACCGACGGATGTGGAGAACCGCCACGGGAAGTTCTTCAATAGCGTATTCTGTGTTAAAACCAAAGTGTAAGATACAGAGCATAGTATTCGGTATCCAGTCAGTAATCTGCAAATAGAGTCAAATACCTAGCATACGGAGTATAGCATTTAGTACTCCACGTACAACACAACATGCAATATATTCTATCCAGCAATCAGTGTACAGTGTTCAGCATTGAATATGAATGCACAGACAAATGTTCACTTTGCACACGAACGAGTTGTGAGAGTTTTCTCTGTTATTTTAAGACAAATGGTTGACAAGTCAATAATCCCAGGATATCAAACTACACAGTGATGTATTAAATCTAAAAACGTTGCTGATGACTACCTCTACAAAACTCAAGTCCAATTCCGTCAAGGATTTGCCCCGTGTTGAAAAAATTTTGAAATTTTTAAACGTTATGATTACAAAAATGATAAGACGGCTGCAATGAAAAGTCTATTATTTAAAAATGAAAAGTACGTTTTTTATATACGGGCTAGCGTATTGGAAAAGAGTTACCATTTGACTGTTATTCTAGGGTTTGTAATTTTTATTCCTTCGCAAGAACCGATCAGTCAGTCAGAAATAAATCGAGCGTAATGAACACCGAAAAATATTCGAACGCAATATTGTGTGATTACAAAATCCAGTAAGCCGGAAAGTGCCTCCTAGTATCAGCGTTGCGGAAAAGGCTTGGAGAGCGGTAAAGACTCCGCAACTCTGTGGCAGATACCATCGCAATATAGCGTGCTTCTCTCTGCACCCGAAGATTTCGGTGACAAAGCAGCGGTTGCCGATACGCCCGTAGACCTGCCGGCTTGACTGGCGGGACTTCGAATGCGACTGTCGGGCGGTGGAGCGAGGCAGCGGGGGTGCGGTGGTGGCATCGACCTCTTGTTCTGCTCGCTGCGTTGTGACGGTAGGCTTTGCAAAGTGCGGCGCAAAGACAGCATGAGCGTTATTGAATGACAACTGGAAGCTTCTTTTGCGAGTAAGAAGTCTGCGTACATAAAATAATGTGGTTTATCGCTGTGCTGACGTTGAGGGTTTACTTCGATCAAAAGATTAGGAAATTTTAACGGAAGTTCATTTTTCCACACCAGTATATGTAAGTATATGGTAGTGAAACTAAACAAGGCTTACAGATATACTAAGGAAGGAAAAGATACAAGCAACGAACACAGCGTTTCACATTTTGAGAGGGAATTCGTATTAGTAACACACACGGTGGAACAAATGGCAAGAAGACAGATTATTTAAAATTAGTTAAAAGTGAATTGAAGAACAGAGGAGGTTGAGTAGAGTTGGTAGACAGTTGACGAAATTAATAGTTACGACCTAAAAGAAAGATATATTTGTTTAAAATACGATAATGTTTATAAGGCAATCGAAACTAGAATTGAATTGATGTTAAAGATTAAAATAAAAAATTGTCTCAAGGTTTGAATTCTATTTTTAAATGATAAAGAAGTTGTCTAAACACACGACGCAAAGTGTGATCTGTATTCAAGTACCATGCATTAAATCATACAAGATCAATATCTTTCAGTAAAAGTCAAGGACTGGCTGTGGGTATATTTGATTGTGTCAAGTTCTTTCACCAACATAAGCGTGCGTTCTGAACGTCAGGGAATCTTCAAAAGGTATGTTGGCAAATGGGCCCTTGAATTAACTAATTTTTATGTGTGCACGAGACTCATGGAAGAATTTTGCGATCCCAATTACTCAGCCATAACTACTCGCTCAAGATTGACTTTACTCTCAGAAGATAGCATTCAGAATCTGAAGTGATTCACTGTGATCCAAGCTCATCCTTACTTACCTGTTATTGTTAAATGCAGCAGCATTCATGACGAGAATATTATTTCATTTATAAACAAAAGTGCAAATATATCATTGGAAATCTGTCCTAAATGCAATGACATGTTAAGCCCAAAAATTCATTGTGTTTGCTGCAAACAAAAATCAAAAAATCTTCGCACAACCTTTCCGAGGTGCAAGTATTGCAAACATGTGTTCTAGAACACGCATCTATAAGGAGGCAAGCTGGACAGATTAAACGTGCGTTACTGCCTCTGTGTTGCTTCATCAACAAGTTTTATCAGCCAGTGCTTTTTAATTGGATTTTTTTTTCACTCGGTTCTGATGAGCCGTAAAATCAAGTCTCCGCTCCGTCACACCTCCAAGAAATGTCGGCAAATTGGATCGCTAGAAAAACGCCGGTTTTTGAACATCTGTTTTTGTCGCGTGCTTCTATTGACGACACATTGGGCCGATTTCAAAGTCCGTTTCGTTCTTGATGTTCCAAGCACGGTCGATGTAGGCGTGCCGTAGACTGTTTACATTCGCATCACATGATTTTACCCCAAAAGTTAGAATATTGGGCCCCTTTTTTTCATTTGGATGTTCCTATCATTCAATTTGAAAAGCGTGAGGCTGAAATGTATCCGTTTAATGGTTTTATTTTTACACCTAATTGTAAAATAAATGTAGTTTAATTTTTATGATAACTTATTTCATTAAGCTTTGAGATCATCATCGAAAGTAAAAAAGTGAGTAGCCATATATATATTACCTTACACTCAATTAGGTCTAGGCCGGAATTTCTAAATCTGAGAATTAATAATAGCATCCTGTGCCTCATCTCTTGGATATTAGAGTTAGCTCTTTGATTTTCTGAATTTGAGAAATTGTAGGATCACTGCTCAGTTCCCCTTCAAAATTTTTTGTTTTTTCATTCTTCCAGAAATTGCGCGGCGATAAGAATTGCTAAAACTAAGTAAAATATTTGTTTCTTCAACTCACTTCATGAGCAAGTTCTGGAACGTGTCCTTGGTCCCAGCTACTCAGCTAATACAAAGCTTGGAGAATTACCACGAATAACTGAGACCAATGCTTACCTGTAGAAGTGAAGGTTCGTATAAAATGAACCATTACTCGAGTTTCAATTGTAAACAGCTCTGCGTTTACGTCGCAAATTCCCTCTCTGGCTTGTCAGCTAATATCTATTCAGCTACCATTTCGAAAGAAGCTTGTGCTCAAGTATTTTTTAGATTTTAATCAACCAAACGTGCGTAGAAAAAGTCTCAACATCATTCGCATTTCGTTTTAAAGCTGACAATGAAATTAAATGTTTTTGATAGATTATGCATTTATTATTTTTAGGCTGACAATATTATTGAACTGACA
>JACJUY010003210.1:73495-90404 GCA_014220935.1 Platorchestia sp. MABIK | reverse complement strand
AGCTTTATCCGTTGCTCTCGGTCTCTCGAGCCTGAACGATTGGAAATGCATAAACGTAGTTTATACAAGATATTTTTTTCTGGTCAAGGAAATGTTTCTTCTAGTCATTAATAATTTGAATTAAACTGTTTTAATATTCTTCGATTATGTTGAACTGTCAAATGTAGTTTTATTTTCATTAAAATAAAAGAAAAACGCAATTGGGGTGCAGAGCCCGGGGGGGAGTGGGCGCCTTGCCCCAAGCCCATGGGCCCATTGCCCCAGGGTTGGGGCAATGGGCCCATTTTGACACTTTTTAGAAAATCATTTTTCACGATAATTTGAATTAATCTACAGGCGTATAATTCATACCATATATTCCCCAATATAAGTAAAATTGTTAAAAAATAAGAACGATTTAATATCAACGGTAGCTTTCTCATAAATTCACTTTAAAAAGGAGGGGGGGTGGGGCGCTGCCCCATGTGACCTTAACAAGTCGTGATGCCACCATGCGAGTGAATATCCATGTCGATAACAGAACTTGAGATAGCTACAGGGCTAGAACACATAATTTCAATAAGTTTATGTACGTTTACCAAGAAGTTTGACCATCTGCTAGCTGCTTAGATCAGTCATAATATAGGTGTATCGAACTCCCACGCTGAAAGAAAAATTTCTCTCGGTTTTATGTTTCTGAAATCTCCGACAGCTTTTTTTTGATGGGAAATAGCCAGTTCTATGCTTCGAATTTATCGCAACAGCCCACACTCGTGCACACAAACGGTATGAGTTCCACACTCGTGCATACAAGCGATTTGAGTTATTTTTACCTTGGACGGTTAAGGACGTAAGAGAACTCCATAGAAGGTTAGTCATGTAAAGGTTAAACTTCACCAACAGTTCCATGTGGGAACGACTCTGTTATAAATGGAAGCTGCATTTGGCTGCCGCCAAACGTATGAGAGCCTTAATTGTAGAAGAAGGTCTGTAGAGGTTACCTCTTTCTTTGACGATGATGCCATACAAAATGAGTAAATTGAACGACCCAAATTAGTTTTTATAATCCAATTTCACTTCACAACATAAAATGATTTGTAAACCGTACTCGCGTTTTGCACCCATTTGTGTTTTCTGAATGTATTAGTACATCAATTTAAATAAAAATATTAAAAATATCTTGCGAAAATGTTGGCCAGTTTCTTCTTCAGTTCCGATGAGCTAAAAAATAGAAAATATTGACTACTCCCGTTGAGTGACAGAGCTAATTTATGGTTTTGTACTTAGATTCAAAGACGATATCTGTTCATTTTACCTTCGATACACTGAACTAAGCAGAAAAGGCACTACTTTTGATGAGGATTCTCGCACCTGGTTAATTTTTTTAAGAAGCAACAAAGTTAAGAGTGCACGAGCAAACTGAAGAGTATGGCTATTATATGAAGTTAGGGAAAACGATTGATAGCGAATTCGTACTGAACGAAAAAAATCATCTACAAAATAATTTGACAAGAAACTGGCTAGGAAGTAATGAAATTCAAACTAAATGTAGATTCAGTTCATTTTTCATGAATACAGGAAATAGGCTTTCGCTAACATAGCATTGATCACTGACTAGGGCATTGAAGTCAGAGGGCTATTGCAGGAGAATGCTTGATGTGACAAATATTTGTTGTCTCGTTGTCTCGAAACGAGGATGGTTTGCTTTCATCAAGCCAATTAATGATGAGTTACCTAATTCCAGTGGCTTCAGGTGCCTCCCTGTCTCAGGAAAGGGTGGGCTCTCATATTCCCCTGAACTGTCCATATTTTAAACTAAAGTTGTTAAAATTGCTTTCAACGCCGGTGAATTATCACTAAAACCCCAAAAAAGTGCTGCAATATTAGCTAAGATTTGAAACTACACAATCAAATGAAAAAGTAAATTACTGTCGCAACCTGCTTCTGTGAAATGAAATATGAATGACAGTAAAATAGAAATAGGAATGTGTATAAATTATATCAAATTGTACACTGTAATGTTACTGTAAGATCATTTTTACATTCAGTAACTATTTAAAAATCCTTATCCAAGGAACTGAAAAGTTTGTTTCATCGGAACTACAGGAAAATGACAGTAAAGCATAGCTTGAAAAACATTTTTCTACACAGGCTTTTGGTTAAGCAATACTTTTTTAGGAAGTATAGAAGAACATTGAGTAAAATTTCGGAAACGAAATCGTGCTTCAAACTTTACCCAGAAGAGTTTAAGTTAAATTTCTCGTTGTATTTCTCTCACGTGAGATGCTGAGTAACAGTCACGACGAAAAAGCGTTCGAACGATGTTGGTGACTGATACCGTAAACTCAGTAGTGATAAACTATTCGAAACATTCAATATTATTCGCAAACTCTTTCATGAAGCCAGCATTAACTGCCAAAACAAGGATCACTGCTTTGAATGCAAACGTTGTAATTGATGAAGGTTCTTTGCTCTAATTTAACGTTTCGTCTGAACGAGTCTCCATCAAGAAAAAAATTGATCTGGTTCAAAGTCAGAGAGTGTTTTTCGCACAAATTCAAATTGTACTATGGAAAGATGAAAATTTAATCAAAAGTATTCATCAACTTGTAATGCGTAAATGGACTTAGTGGTACTTTAATCAAGTTTAAATTGTATATTTGCAAAAAGTGACTACAATACGACTGAAAAGCGGAACTAAACATTAAAATCACTTAACTTTACATAACGATTACATTTTTCGGCATGGATCCTGATGGTTGACTGAGATCAATTTACGAGAGCATATGAATACAAAAGCTACCGCATATATCTGCAGGGTTCTACAACGCCAACACAGGGTGCTAGTGGGGTAAGCCAATGAATTTAGACGCATACTGCGTGCAACTGTGTTGATCCATGATTGAAGAGAGCATGCTTTTCGGAAGTCTATTTATGAGGTTTAAAAAGAAGTTTATTTAATTTTTATAAAGGTCAAACAAATGAGAAGCGATAAGCATAGAAGAGTTAGAATAGGCCAACATCTTTTTTGCAATTTTTCTATTGCTATTTAAAATAACAAAAAGCGCAAAAGCTCTTGAAAACAGTAGGTACTGATGAATTTAAGTTTTGAATATTCGTCATGAAACTTTTAAATACCGCTTCTTGAAAACTATGTAGATGGAAATTCGTTTTCGAATCATGAAATTATTGCGCTGCGCTGTCACATCCTGTCAATCTTTCTTTTGCGGAATTCAAATTTGAGAACAAAACATCTTTTGCCTTCGCTTAAGGTTGTTTTCGCCTTTCGATTGCGAATTGTGAAGATAAGATATTTAGTTTTAACGTCAACTTTTTTCAAATAAATTTATTAACCTAAAGCCCTGTTCCTAGCTTTCTCATTCTTTGGTAAAAAACAAACCGCAACACTTTCGATAATTTCCTATTCAAATCACACTTTTATTTTTTTATCACTGAAAAATTAAATTTTTAACAATTACGCATGACGTCGAGAGTTTATTTCTTCTTCAAATTACTCTCTCTCAATCCTGAACTTCACCCTTAAAATGGAAACATTTGATGTATCAGTTTAGTGTTGCATTCACGGTCAATAATATAGTGGGATGACAATTTCTAATACATAAATTTCAATTAAATTTCGATCAGCCACAAAGGGGTGTAGCGAAACTTAAACCATCAAATTTTACAGTGAAGTGTTCATTTGTACTCGTGACCAAACAGGCAATATTTTATCTCTTTCATAGAGGTTTGAGGACGATGTTTGAGGAGATTCATCCATTTTCTATTACTCTGAATTAATCGTAGAGAACACTTGACCTACAAACAGAGCTCCAACAAAAGCACTGGCAGATATCCGATGAGCTCTGTCAGATATTTGATCCGTCATGAGGTGCTAACTCTTAATGTACAATACCATAACATAACCGTCAGATAGGTTCTCCAGTGGATTTGATACATTTCCAACTTACTCAATGTGACCTACACTGAGTTAGTTTTGAATACTCGCTACACAACTCAGAGGAAAATTAGAAACTGTTGAAATGATGTTACTGACTTGAGGTGCAGCATGAAGAGTAAAACAGGAGCCACGATAAAATACTCACGACAATTTGGGTAGTAACAAATCCAAGACCGTCCTTCGTTTCCTGGACCAATGTGGCGTGGTTGCTGTTCTCCTTGGTAATCGTGGCCACGAGGACCGGCTTGGCCATGGCTCTGTGGGGTTTGATCCTCTTCCTCCCTTCGCCGAACCATTGTGTGTCATGCTCATGTTTTTCTTTAATCAATCCCGCAGCCTGCATCGCGTCAGGCAGTCAAACGGAAGCGCACTTTTTTTCTACTTGCTTGAAAAGTTAAAATAACTTTTCTTTTATAAATGCTGATTTTCGTATGAAGTATTCTATGAAATTATTAGTTGTAGTAAATAATGGTCTGTTTCTGTTCACTTTTGCCCTATCATATTTTTTAACGGGCAGAAAGAACGCTTCTTAACCAATAAGCACGACACTGACAAAATTGTAAAAGTCACGGCGCATGTACACTTATCACTCCTGCTAACGTGAACGATGAGACGATATTCATGACAATAATATGGTCTACAAACGAACACAGCTCACACAAAAGGGATCTTTTCACTGAAAGTGTTTTTCGTATATCCAACAACACCAAATCAATGTTTTATTTTATGAATCCGCATCATGCATGACGGTGGTCAACTTTGCGTTGGCGGATGTATCGATCACAAAAACGAAGCTCTCTTGTTGAGCAACATGACTTTAAAGCTACTAGCACATCATGGCGAGGTGTCAAGAATGTGAGCTTTGAGTCACCAGTCACCTTCACTTCTGTCTCAACATCCATGTTCACCGTCATGGCCTAGAAGTTAAAAAACACTTTAAGAAATGGGATCGTAATATTTACCAACTTACTGCATTTCATATATGCTTAATTGCGACCTTTGATGCTGCTTTTAAAATGATTACCTGCAATCAAAGTAAGTGAAGTCTCTTCTTATTTGTGGTTTAGTTTGTGAAATAAGACAATATCCATTAACTGTTACGAACAAGAGTATACACAATTTGACGACATTACGAAACTCAGAACAAAAAAATTACTCTTCAGGCATTCGTAAAAATACGAAGTTTCAAGTTTGATCCAGTCAAATCACTTACTTGGCCAATAACATCAGCGAAGCAAATTTGGACGGATGACACTGTGTGCAAATCTACGTTCACCAAACATGACCTGCATGGTAAAGTGAGCTAATATATAGAATGTTGTACCTGAACAACTCACTCGGTATAATTTCGAATTAGGTTATGTGCCATACACATAGATATAAATGGGCGTTTTACGGATACATTATACAGCAAAACATATTCACTGTTACCATCTAAAGACATTCTTCTCCACGAATTCAGCATCAAATTTTAAATGTGTTTATTGGGAAAAAAAATAAAGAACTTGCTCCGTATTTATTTTGTCCCATAGAACAGTTCTCATTCTATTTCGATAAATAGGCAAGCTCACCCTCTGCGGCACTTTGCCCCCTTGATCAAGCGCATCACAAACCTTTTGACAAGTGATCGAAGTGAGAAATATTGAAGTCATTGTCATTTGAGTTTTGCATTTAATAAAATACAAGCCAGCTTCGTACATGAGCAAGCGCGGCCGATGATTACATGCAGCTGTTTTCGCACCACGTGAGTGTGGACTACAGTCCCGCTAATCGTGGCTCGAGTTTTCAATAATCTATTTTAAGCCAACGAAGCTGAGCAGCTGAGAGCAGGTGCATCAGAACATAATAACTCATGAGAGTGCATTATGGAATTCGGCCTGAGCATGAACATACAAGTACAAGATGGTGTTTATGAGCCACTCAAGCAATGATATTTGAAGGAAATAAGAGAAAAGTCTCAGAAATGCCACTAAAAATGTTATTTCACATGTTCTATTCTCAGTGAAATTTTATTTTAAGATTTGGATATTAAAGATATCACAAGTTGTTTCCAAAACAAGAAGTTTAATTTCAAACATGGCGGTTAGAGCAATGAAGCTAAAAGATGCAAGTTTTTTCATTGCCCAGAAATCAAAGCTTTTTTTTCAAATGATGCACTATTATTTTATGCCCCACGCTGGGAACAATTACTTTGAAGAAGCGGAATTCGTAAGAAAAATGATAATCTCACGCTGAGAATTGTTCTGGTATTTTTAGGGAGCTCTGTATTGAAGAGGAGGGGCGCAGCTCGCAGCCAATTGAACGGAATCATCGATTCTAGCAGCTCCGTTTCTTGCTGGGGTCAACTGGTGTGAGGCATGAGGGTCATGTACAGAAATATTTTGGGCTTCCTATTCCACCGTTTTCGAGTGATGACTTCCAAAAGAAACTTGGTTTAATTAAGATGGAAATTTTGTAACACTCAATTTGAATTTCAACGGTGATTTGAATGCAAGAAATCATTCCATAACGAGTTGGCGTGGAGTAGCGTTGTAAGCAAAGCTATAAGTCTAAGCAAGCATCGTGTGCTTGGATTCAAACAGAACACGGTGGTTTGACGTTACTGCTTCCATAAGCACATCAGCAAGTTTTTATTCCAAAATAAAATTATGAATTGTGAAGAATGAATCATGTGTTATTTTCTGAGGAAGGAGCATAAGGGGGCATCTGAAATTGGCTGACCAGAAAAACATCAATGCTTTGTGTTGACAGCGTGGTGAATTTGGCCTGGAAAAAGGATGAATTAACCTAAAAAAAGTTGAAAAAAATTTTCAAACGAAATCCCTCCTGCTGCCAAAAACTAATGTAAAATATTTGCAGTTTACTCATTCTGATTTTTCTCGTTTTCTTTCACAAGCTCCTCATTTAAAGTGGAAAACTGACACTCAACTCTTCGAAACGTACCTTCATTGCAAAATATGTTCATGGAATTAATTTTCAAGATCGCGTATTAAAATTATGAAAGTCAATTTCTCATTTCATTCAATGATTTCTTAATCAACACTTAATTACAATTTAGAGATGATACTGAGTGCGAAAAATGATCAAGAATATGATAAGGTTTGCCAAATGCTTTCGTTTAGTGCCTATATATAACAGCCCATAATCGAAGACCGAATATGTCACACATCACCCAAGCTCTTGCTTACTTCTTCTTCGGACTCCGTCTAATCGAAACGAATAGAATGAAAATTGATTTTTTTTAACCCTAATACATCTATTTCAAACATCCAAAGCATCCTTCCTAAAGCATCCAACAGCTCGTCATGTCCACGAAGTAGAGCCTAGACTTTAAGAAGCCTCAGCTCATTCAATGAAGTTGTTCTCGAACGAGTTACTTTCCAGACTTGGGACAGTAAACACAAAGCTCGCTGCCGTTCCCCAGCTTGTGCATGATACTGACGTGAATAATTTCTGATAACTGCGGCCTGTATTGCGTGCTCATAACTTATCATTTTGAAGGTATCCGTCAACACAGTCGATACAGGATGAAAACTAACTTCGAGCATTGAGACTTTTGGCACTGTAATTTGATGCATGAAAATCACTTACTGACGTGCACACTGTATCAGATCACTCGATACACCACTGATACTGTACCAGCTCTAGGCGTTGGAGTTTAAAGTGTGCCATTTTCAAAAATCTTATAAATTCAGTATGTGATGAAAAAAACAACGATAAAATTGAATGCGTACTACTGAATCCTTTTTTCCAGATTGAAGCAGAGCAAAGAATAAACAAGACAAATACTGAGTGAATCGTTGAGAAGTAGCAAAGTGGAGAAATGCCTGTGTTGATTGACATCTCCGATTGCCAAATTTTCTATTGATTTCAATTTTTTTTAAATCCACAGAGTATAATTGATCAATCTTTAAAGCCAGTATACACCTTTTCTCGTTTTATAACCACACGTCAAAACAATATAGCAACAGTGTGCACAATCATATAACACCGAATAAAAACTAATAACAGCTGCTCAAAATTTAACAACATCCAGTACAAATCCAGTGACGATGCTGTAAAATTGATAACAGATGCAAAATGTGGTGACATAGACAAATAAATATAACGTTGCTTCAAATTGTATAACACTCTCAGAATGTTGCAACAGACGTTCATTTTCTTTAACAAATAAGCAAATCTTGTAACAATGCTTCATATAGCCAGTATCACAGGTTCAAAATAGTGTAACAGATGCAAAAAATAGTAACGAAAAGTCATAAGTTGTAACGAATTGATGGTGTGTGTTACGAATTGGTGTAGTGAAGAATTGAAAATAATTGATGAAAATTCTCCATGACAGCTCGTATTTAAATCTGGTATAAATAAGATGTTTTTAACTGAACAGGACATTCGAGATTTTGATTTTTGGGATTTAGGTATTCCGGATTTTGACATTTGGGATTTTGATTTTCGGGATTGTGAATGCCACCCGACAATGATATGGGGCTAGGTTCCATTACTTCCCGTTCTGTGGATGATGCACTGACCGGGAGTAACGGAATTTTCCAGAACAACTTTGAAGTGGCCGGTTCACGTGTGACATGTTTTACTGTTCAAGAACTGGGAGTGAAGCGTACCACCGCTTATTTTGTTGTTAGGTCCTACCAACAACGAAAATCTGTTTTTGCCGGCGCAAGACTTGTGATCACAAGAAGATGATAGATATTGAGAGCCTGGATATACTTGTGATGTTGATTGAAGCTACTCCAACCATCACCGTCAAGGTTCTCAATAGAACTCTTCGTGCCCCTTACGACCGCAAGCCCTACGTCTCAGATGCCACAGTTGCACCATCTGAAAGGCATGGCGGAAACATGCATTGGGGCGGCAGCGCGCAGAACAGGAAAGTCGCTGCGTCAGCACCGGGAGGAGGTTCTCTGGCATCTCATTGACACCTGCGTGCCGTCTGCCACTCCAGCTATTGTGGCAAACAACTACATCCATGCCAACAGCTACTTGATCAAGAGCCTTAATCAATAAGATTTTTTTTTGCATAGTTTCAATATCTCACATATGAAATTCATTCTTTATTGTAATTATCAATAATTTTGTACGCAAAGTTTCAATATGCATCATGTACTGCGCTAAATGGCTACTTTACTGTTTATTTTGCGTATAAATAATTGCGTCAGAAATTGTTAATTTGTTACAATAATATATACGCACGTTACTATTTTTTGTATAATTGTTAGCCTTTTTGAACGTTGTTTCAATAAACCGACTCTGTCACTACACATTGTTTCTTTGTTCTGATGTATAGTTTCACTGTCATTCATTTTGCTGGGTGTCGCTATAATTTGTCGTTGTTGCTATTTTTTGCGACACTGTCCCTATATTTCTATTCACTGTTATATTCAATGGTTCATCGTTGTTAAATTTGCAGTCCGTCGGTACATTTTGAAAGAATGTGGTTATAAAACGAAAAAAGGTGTAATGTAAGAAGGTTGGAAACCGGTAGGCAAATTTGAGGAAAATTTTTCAAACAAAACGTTGAAGAATTTCTACTTTAGTTATATATGATTTGCTTCAAAGTTCTGTAACTGTCATCTCTAAAGTTTTGGTTTGCTCACCGGGTTATGGCAGATTGTTATTCTTCTGTACTTTTTTTCTCTCTCAAAAATAACATCATTCGTTAAAATTTTTCTTTTCCAGATCTTAACAGCGAATTATCCAGAAATTGATTTAGTTCTGAAAGTTTAACAAGATTGTGCACGCGAATCTTGCTGTGATTTTCGCTATTATAATAACCATGGCAAATCTTATTTTGAAAGGACGATCGTCAACAATCTGCCAAAAATACTTGTTCTGCCATGTGCTACAAATATCGTGTTCTATAAGACGCAATTATAGGTCTCCCTAGCTCAGCAGAATAACGTGCGAGCGTAACAACTTAAGTTATTTGCCAACAAGGAATGGGGTCCTGGTGTGCAGTCACCCAAATGCAATCCTGTTTTAAACAGTTGCTCGTCCAGAGGATCAAGTTAAGCTAGGGTTAACTGATTTTCGATTTGCATAAGGCTCTACAGCTTTAATTTTCTGCAACAACGCTCACTTAGATCAATGCTCACATGAAAATCTCATTTGGTTAAAAATCCCAATTTTCTTCAAGTGAAAAATTGAATAACCTTTTAACGTTTGAATTCTCGTCTCTTCAACTATCATCATTAAACTTGCTCTGTTTCCAGGTCATCCCTGACATCCGAATGAGAAACGACCTGCTATTCGGCAGTGAACTTCAAAAAAATCAATATGATACAAGCTCGACTAGTCGTAAAATAGTTTCAGATTGTTTTTGAAAGCAGATATAAGTCGCATCAAAGTTGTTAATGGCTAAATTCAATTCCAGATTGGCTTCAGTTTACCTAGTGGACGTGAGAGATTTTAAAATTTAAAAAGCCTTCTTTACAATTGAAGGAAACCACTTCAACGATGTCCTTTTCAATCATTTTTGAAGGATTACTCTCGGAAAAAAAATTCAGCTGCCTGTTATCCAATTACGAAATTCCACCTAAGCTGTGTTTTAAAATTGAAGGGAAGGGATGTTTTGTGAAAACCTCACAGCACACCCCGATTGTATGTATTTACTCTAAAAATTCCATTCTTAGAAGCGAATACTTTTGCTCCTGTTCAAGAGTTGAATTTTTCTTTTTTTAAACAAAACAGATTAAGGATTACGCAGCTTTCCAAACCTGTCGAAACTAATTTTCAAATTTAAATTTTTTCGACAGTACTTCGAGCACATGTCGGTTGCACTACTCAACACAACTGAAATAAGGATTTCTTTTGGCCTTACCAAACGAACAACCAGGTAAAGCAATGGATTTCTCGTGTACCTACTCCTTATAAGAGCCAGTTTTTAAAAGAATGAATGTTCTCTTGAGAGATCCAAAGTTCGAAAAAATTGTGTATCACTTCGAATATGATTTGCAGTGAGTAAGATGAGAAATTCTTGCTCCAGGTTGCGTGTGTTAATACTCGAGAGATGTTTACTCCCAGTAGATTGAATTTTCATTGAAATAGGTTTAACTAGTGGAATCCTGATTAGTCGAGTTTCAGTCCACCGAATTTTATCCTATCGAAATAATTGAGTCGTAGTGGGTCATGTCCTGGTATTTTAAGACTTTTTACTTGAATCCTATTATGTTTCATAGAAGGAGACCGAGTTCCGACGGGTTGTGAGGCGGCCTGTTCATGTTCAGACTGTCGGACCTCAGCAGTCGTGTCGCGCACAGCTGAGTGACGGCCTCATCAGCCGCCGCACCGCAAAAGCAGGGCCATCGATTGCCCCACTCGTGAACGAGAGATGTGCTCACCTAGTGGACCTTTGAAGAAACTTGTGCGTGTCTCGGTGAGTGAGAGAGTGGTTATGTTAAACGCTAGGTCAGTGGCAAAGCCTAGCTTACCGTGTTGAAGGAAAGGAATTGGTTATCGGTTTTTGTAATTAAGATTTTGTTGTCTCAGGCGGTCTATCCAAACTATCATGTGTCACTATCTCTCTCCATGGCAATCATAAGTTTACAAAAATGAGTTTAAAACTTTTTATGTAAATTTTGATCCGCAACTTGATTTTTCACCGACCACTAAACAAACAAAAATGATGTGAAAAAATTATTGACAATAAATTAAACCTGAAGAATAAAAAAAGAGAAATGTAGTTACGGGGGTGCTAATGTTTCTATGATGGCATATAAATGAATCATATATATTAAACAAAGCACTTTTTCTTTTCAGGCTTCATTACTGCCGTGAGACAAAGACGATGAGCTTCCACCAAGAATTGGACAGCCCTGTGACACTCCCATGCCAGTCACAAGAACACTTCCCATGTTTGCATTCTGTGGACAAATATGTGCTCCTAATCCCAACATTAAAATATAGGAAATGCTCTCAAGGTTATCAGTGAAGGAAAGGCAGGTACATTTTTCATTTCCAAGCAAAAACACCCTAACGATGTCCTGTGTTAATTGTCGCATACGAATCGAACGACATCTACTAAATATAGAGCGGCTTGAGCGTCTTCTGTTATTGGCCCTGAAAATAGTGAATGATATTTTGACGGCTTTGGCTAAGAATTCGATGTGAGTGCTTCCGCTGTCAATCAATAAGGAGGTATTGGATAATTCATGAGTCGTAAGTGAGGGTTGACTTCTTGCGTGGCCCACGGTCGTTGGAGATCAACAGGAGCATCCGGCAGACAATAATGACCTCTAAATTCAGCGATGAAGGCCATCTGCTGCTGGTAATGACTACGGCGGGCGCCCTAGATTTTGTTCAGCTTCTACTCTCTATACTCCATCCTCTACAGAACTCAGAATGCTGCCCAACAAATAGACATATTAAGAAGAGAATGCAGCTTGTACCTTCGATCAGTATCTTCGTTGACCTCAACACGAAGGTTCTATATTTTCAGATTATGAATAAACTTTACAATTTTTGGTAACCAATCAATGGTAACATTCATATGGTGAATATATTCATAGAAGATATACATAGAGCGTAAATATATTTAGAGGGCTTGGACACAATTTTTTTTCTTATAACTCCTACATTTTTTCTAAGACACTTATCTCATGTAGCTGCTTCATCGTTAAAATGTGGCAATTTTTAGGCTCCATCAAGCACATTTCAAGGCCGAAATTTCCTCATATCACGCTAATAAGAGTCGACAACTAAGTATGTGGCTTCAATTGTCGTCATAGTTAAATATGAAAAGCTACATCCGTAGACTTTGAAAAATCAATTTTGCATTTTATTGAAATTGAGACAAATGGAAACAGTTGTTGAAAGATAAATATTTTGGCTTTACAAAAACTACCAGTAAAATGAAGTCTGGTAAACTTGAATGAGATTCAAGAGGATTTAAATTCAATCAGCGGTTGACTTTAAAGCATCAACTCAAGCTATCATCAGTTAATAAAAAGGGGTAATTCACAGCCCTCTTTTCATTAAATACCGATGACGGGAAAGTTCAGGTTCATATCAATGAAAAATTTCTTAAATTCAAATTAAAATCATGAACAGAGCCCATAAATAAACGTAGGGACCTGAGTTCACATAGACTTTCTGTAAGACTTCACTACTCCGACTATTTCTGCGTTAAGTGTAGCTTGGAAGCTGTGCTGAAGCTCTAATCAAGTGGTTGGAGCTTGCGTTACTTCATGCTGCAGTGCTGCTCTTTCACACAAATATGCACTGGAAAAAAGCTCATCATCTTTTGGCCTTTGATCCAGCGACCACACTGCGCAAATATGAATTTCCATCGTGGTCTTTTACAAAACTAATGGTGAACAAAAAAATTATGATAAAGTTGTTTTGCAATGAGCAGTCAAAAAACAGAAGTTGCGAGTAAAATATTTTCGTAATCTTCATTCAATTACTTGTTATTGCTAGAATCGACGAAAGATTTCAGTGATTTTGAATTAAAAGAAACTGTAATTTAAAAGAGCATTAAAAACGATTATCTATTGCAAATACGTTAGTGAACAAAATTTTTCAATCTCGATGCGCAAACGTTAATTCATTTTGTGAACTTCAATCATTAATTTTTTAGTTCAGTACTAATGAATAGCTGCTTTTTTCATTCTTTCTGTAGCGGGAAAACTAGTCGACCGTCAAATGGCCATAACAATATTATGATTCAAGAGGGTACTCAAGACACCATTTTGTAAATTGTGTTCATTTTCTAATTAACAAGAACAAGGATCAAAACGTGTAACGTTAGAAGCTACATTTTAGGCAACTTACGATTCGGTAAAACTCACACTCTACTGTATAAATAACTATTACTCGAATTCAAGCAAAGTTTCCGGCCTTCCATAGAGCTCAGGAATTTTGTTTCAGGAATTTTTTTTCCATTAATGACAATAATTCTTGAAACGAACCCGGACCTTGACAAAAGCATGAGTTGAAGATTGCAAAGAAAAGTTGAGAAACTCTTACAATGAAGAGTTGGCCCCTCAGCTTACAGAGGTCGACCCGAAACGCATTCTCTCAGATAAGGAAATTGTGTCAATTATGAGGCCCACAACTTTGTGGAGGCTCTGGGTCCAAGGCGCGAGTTGCGCTCTGTCAGGGTGCGAGTCACACGGCCGAGTTCACAGCAAAACTCCTTAGGACGAACATTCTGCTCACCAGATGGCTTAGCCTTTTGTCCCCGCGTTAGTGATGACCACGAACTCGGTATTTATACATTTCAAAGAAACTTTTGGGCCATCGGAGTTCATAGGAGAATCAATGGGGTTAACTTTCTATTTTACATTGTATGGATCTCACGTCGGTTCACTCATGTAGGTCAGGCACTGTGATAAGCGCTGCCCACGAAGTAAGCTGTATGTTATACAGGCACAGCTCTGGCAGCGTCCTTCAGCATGCTTCCCACGATGAAGATCAACAGCACAAATGTATTAAGCCCAATTAAATAACATTTTGTCCCTGAGAATACAATTCATCATTATCACCAAATACATGACATAATATAATGACAGTTTCTGACAGAGACATACTTCAAAGGAATGTAAGTGCACTAAACAGAATATAGAATAAGAATGCAATGTTCATGGGATTCCTTCTGCTGTTTTTTTAACTGGGTGGACTGTGGGAGTAAAGAGTAATCGCTATTAGTGCTGCCATTATTATAAATGTACCTGATTATTGTAAAATATTATGTACACGCTGGAGCCAAAACTGTCCTCAGTTCAGTTAAGACAATCTTCAAAATGAAAAAAAAAAGTTTGTACGCTAACAAAAGGAAGCTTGAGCATGTGGATTTGACAACAAAATGCAAAATATGAATATGGAATAAAAGACAAGAAGACTCGTGCGGCAGGTCAACTTTACGGTACATCGGCTTCCCCCCACGAGAGAGAGAAAGTGAAGTAAAGAATGAAAGATGAGGCCTACCGAACGATACAGCTGATGAACAGACATAATCATCAATGTTACTGGTTCTGCGGTGTGCGGCCAGGCCCACCGCGGGGGATGGGAGGAGAACATCATAATGTATCTACGATGACGTTAGAGCCTCCGTGAACTCATTCTGTATCAGTACAGGTAGGCTGCACTTACAGCTCTCTAAGCCGATAACAACAGACATGCGTCTTCTGGGCCTCCCATTGACGAAGTACAGCCAAAACGCCGTAGAGAATTGCAGAATGTGGTGAATAATCAGATCGTCTCGCGCTCTGATCGACTGCAACGCCCAAATCGCCATCCACATTACAGCCCCAACCGTTAACATTCCCTCCCATCCGTGGGCAATTTACAAATGATGCCGATCCGCCGTAATGGGCAACAAAGTCTAGAGCCAATGCAGTCAAAATAACTTGTATTTCGCTAAATCTCTGTGTCCATTTTCTTCATTACGATCACATAATATGCATAAGGCTTACTTACAATGATAAAAAAATAAAATTGACAGAAATAACCGGGAAATGCTCAAGGAAACATTTGTCTGTTACGAAGCACTGTTTATAATAATCCGACAAGAAATATTTCTCAATCCAGATTTTACTCAGCATGACGGATAAGTGAGTGCTGAAGAGCAATTATCTTCGTGCAATTATCTTCGTCCAGTTAAATGAATATCTAGTACTAGTAAATAAAAAACTATGATAGTCCAATTTTTGCTTGTTTCGTGTACAGTTCTTATTTCAATTGATCATTACGGCAACAGCATGATACAAAAGAAGGATGAGAAGCAGCTCACTCTGCAATTGTAACTTGCACACGCTTGCGTACTTAAGTTTTTCTAACTCTTCACTTTCAAAACAAGAAAGACAAGAGCATAAGAGGTAATGTTAGGTTTTTTTTTAAATGTTTGCACATCTTTTAGAACTTACGTTTATCAAAAAGTTGGCAAACCTCAGAAATGTCCCTTTGATGCATAAAAAGCATTGCAAATCTCCTTGGGATGCGAGGTCTCAGCCTTGTCCATTTGTCCATTGAAGAATATTATTACTCATAGCTTCTTGACAGAAACACTGCATGCGTATTTAATATCTAAAACATGCATTTCCTTTTTAGATCATGCCAAGCAATATCTTCACCAACTAACTTGGACTAGATCATTTTGTTAAGAGTAATCTGTCAGGAATAAGCTTCAAAACTATTTTTTTTAAGTCATGGTGATCACTCTCACTATTTTTGAAATACACTTTTTTCCTCAGATGCAAGAAATACTTCTAGATGTTCAGCACATGTTTCGTTTAAAATATAAATAAAAATGACCCTCAACCTTTTAGTAATTTTTACTTAAGAAATGTGGCGAGCCCGTTTCAAGGTGCTGGAGTGTACAATCAGGCAAAACCTGGAGTCTGAATGGCCCACATTTAATAACTCTTAACAGTGAAATTTCTAATGGGTTAAACTATTGACTTGCTGCCTCATTGTAACTTCTCGTTTGCTTCAGTGCACTTTGGATTTGCTGAATCAGATAAATCTAAGCAAGATTTAGTTGAAAATTGTGAGGTCAAACTCTACATTCCTGTCTCCCATTTACAATCTGCTCTGCCATTAAGGTCTAAATTTAGCATCAGTAAATTGAGTGTCTTCTTGATTTGCTCCTTAGAGACTAAAAGTGCGGTATGCCTGCTGAATGATCGACTCGTAAATTACAGCGTTCTATAGCTCATGCAGGCGAAGTCATTTCTCGTTGAGAACCAGGTCTTGGAAGAGATTAGGTCTTCGGCTTCTCCGTTATTACAAAAATTTTAATAGCGAAAGAACTGAGAAACTAGTCCAACAAGTCACGCAGCAATGGATCTCGTAAAATCGTTAATCACAATAACTTATTTTATCTTCTTTCTAGAAAATTAGGCTTGATCTCCAACAAGGCGCTAATAGTTAAAGCTGATCTCCAAATACTTTTAATTTTTTTCAATAGCAACAGATGCTAACCTAAATTTTTAAATGCTGATAAAATAGACAATGATA